>QNGE01001426.1:0-95896 GCA_008508345.1 Paragonimus westermani | reverse complement strand
TACCCTTCTTTTTCCTTCTCTTTTTCTTTATAGGGTTCGCTGTTTCTTCATGGTTGTGTGGCAGTTCAGCATTAGTGTGAACCACTGATGTATTGCTGTCTATGATAATGAGGAGGAGGGAGATTCCGAAACTTTCCAATCACTTCCGCCTCACAGAGTCTGGTAAGAACTACTGCTAGATTTCCAGAGTGGGCTGAAGTTGGGGTTTTCACTAGAAAAACCATACAGAATGGAATGGTTAAAGTGTCCGCAACAGTTAAAAAGAATGCTTTCTAGCCGTTCAGCGAGTCCAAACGTCAACTCGACAATTTGGCAACAAGTTTTTGTTTTCTGGTATGGCTCTCTATCAGTCAATAAAAACACTCTATGGTGAACCGTTTGTCAGCGAATATTCTGAGGGTCACATCATAACCTGGTCTTCAAACCGTTTAAGTGAAAACCTTGTGACATTTCCACGTGATGCTAACATTTTGGCATCAAAATATGTATACCGGCCGTACAGAGAAAATCGACATTTGAATTCGGCAGTAATCATATACTAGGAAAAGCTGACAATCTACCTTCTTTCGAGTTATTTGATAACTGTTTGGCTGTGGTATATAGTGGCTCAGGACACATTCAAACAAGATGCGACGACGTCCAAGGGTAATGAATCGGGTTCTGATTGTGAAGCTTCACCCTGTGTAGCTTCGTCCTGTTGCGTCACACCTGAGCCTGCCACTGTCCCTCTTCAAAGCACCAACGACACATCGGGGGATATCATACTAGCCGATCTGATTAACTTAGCAGTAAACCTAGACAGTTCCAGCAACGTGCCTTACGAAACGGCTACCCCCGTCGAGCAGTCAACTTCCAAACAACAGCAAGTAAATGAGTGTGCCTGTGTCGCACCAAATGGGACGTCTAAATTCCAACCTGTCAACGCGGTAGCTAGATCAGACAAAATAGGGCTCAGACCATCTACCAATCTGACACACGCCGGCACCCCAACTTCAAATTCATCCCAAAAAAACCAACAACCGGCCGTCAGAGGAGCACTGGCTTCAATAAACCCTCCTCAAGTCACTATCCTACGAGTCATTCGGGCTTACCTCCTCCGCAATACAAGGGAAAAAATAAGCATGTGAACTCATACCCACACCCAGAGAGAAAAAGGATGTATCTATTACCAACCCCTAATCTTCGACCTCTTCCCAACAATAGCAATATCTCACGTGACACACCTCCTAAAGCAAGACTTAACCAGAACCCCACTATTCCCACCAGAGTTGCCTATCCCATTCTTAACGCCCCTTTTAATACAAACAGCCCCCACAGTATTAATGCTCACCTAAATTCTTTCCGTGATCCCTTTGCGGACAACATGCAGGTAGATATGACCAATCTATCTCAATCTTACCCTTTTTTATTGCGTCACACCCCGTTCAAACCTCCCCTGCCCAGTCCACCTCGCATACCCCCATTGCCCCAATTCACCTTACTGACACTTTTCCAAAATTTTCTGTCATGGACTCAGACGCAGGGGATATTCCATTAGTTATCGATGCGCTTACCGTAACCGCCTCAGACCAAGGGACGTTACCAAAGTCTCTGAATCACAAAGACCCTTCTGCTTCGGACATTTTCAAAGGTCTTACAATGAAGTCGAGTAAGGAAAATGCAATAAGTTTATTGCTTTTGAATGCACGCTCACTGGTCAATAAGATGCAGATTTTTAGATCCTTCGTCTTTTTATATAATCCTTGCATTATTCTGGTCACTGAAGCTTGGTGTACCCTTGAGACTTCAAACACACAACTAAATGTTATAGGTTATCATATGTTCCGAAAAAATCGGGATGCAGGACGTGGCGGTGGATGTTTAATTTACTTGAGGGAGCAGTATTCTGCAACTATACTCGATGAGCCGTGTCTTGAT
Source organism: Paragonimus westermani (assembly GCA_008508345.1). Classification (NCBI taxonomy): domain Eukaryota; kingdom Metazoa; phylum Platyhelminthes; class Trematoda; order Plagiorchiida; family Troglotrematidae; genus Paragonimus; species Paragonimus westermani. The sequence continues at coordinate 93,979 of QNGE01001426.1, read as the reverse complement.
AGAATTGATGACTCATTGTGGCTATCAGTGGCAACTGAATCCCGTGAACTACTCTTAGGATGTGTCTACAGACCACCTAACGCCTCTCAGGACGCCATGACCAATCTTATCAATGGACTGAATTATGTATCAACATTGCCCACGCAGTACAAAATAATTGGTGGAGATTTCAATATGCCCAATATTTCTTGGACCTCCTTCACAGCCCCCACAAATCAAGCAGAGTTTCTTGCATGTATCCAAGTAAATGGTTGGCGCCAACATGTCTTAGAACCTACCAGACTAGACCACACTTTAGATCTCATTTTTACAACAGGTATCTCCTCTGCTAAAGTATCCGTCCTAGAACGGTTCCCAGGAAGTGATCACAACGTGGTCAACCTCATGTTTGACCTAAAAGCTGTAATAGCATCGAACATAGTAAGTTATCGCCAGATAAAATTAATCGACTGGAATACGTTCGCCACTCTGTTGAGGTCATTGGTGTGGGACACATTCTTTCTGACCTCTGACCCTAGTATAGCAACCGAAGTATTTACAGAACACTTCAGATTTTGTATGAACATTTTAGCCCCGGAAAAATCGAAACGCCGTAGAGTGTGTGGTAAAAACTGGACCCTCACTCCAAAAGAGGAACGTAAGCTCCAAAATCTGAAATCACGATATCGAAAAACACAAGACTTCTCCCTTATTATTCAAATGCACAAAATGTTTGACACGATAGAAACTAGGACCAAAATGCTCCATCAGAATGAAGAAAAACGTGCATTGAACAGCAAAGAGAAGAGCTTTGAGTTGATGCAGTTATTTAAACGCAGAAACTGTACAAGAGACCCTATTATCTCAGTAGTTACATTACAGAACAAAACTACCGTAGATGATCCCGTAACAATCTGCGAAGCCTTCAATTCGTATTTTGCTGCTTCCTTCAACATTGAGGAAAATGTATTGCCCTCACCTCTCCCTGTAAAAACAAACACGTTCCTAAGCCACGTTACTGTTGATGCAGTAAAAATCCGCTCTCAGTTAGCTACTATCAAACCCTCTTACCTACCTGGTCCAGAGGGTATACACCCTGTTGCTCTCAAACACGGAGGGGATGACATCCCTTTCCTTTTGCTTAATATTTATACACTTTCTCTATCGTTAGGTTCCTTCCCACTCCAATGGAAAAATTCTATAATTCAGCCCCGTTACAAAGGTGGCTCACGACAGAACATCAACAATTATCGTCCCATTAACCATACTTCAATTTGTTCCAGAGTATTGGAAAGGATAATAAAATGTCGCATGGTTGAATTCTTATTATCACAAAAGCTTATAAACCTATCCCAGCATGGGTTCCTCAGCAAACGTTCGTGCATGACGTGTCAGCTGGAATTCTTTGATCATGTTACAATATCTGCTGATTCAGGGAATGCAGTTGTTATCATACTCCTGGATATGCAAAAAGCTTTTGATCGTGTGCCTCATAAGCGCCTTCTGATCAAAATGGCATCTTTCGGTATACGTGACCCATTACTCAGCTGGTTTGCTTCATACCTTGTGGACCGCACACAAACAGTGAAAATAGGAGATAACAGCTCAACGCCCAGACCAGTCACCAGCGGAGTGATTCAAGGAAGCGTCCTGGGACCGTTGCTCTTTCTTATGTATATAGATGATATATGTGAAGTTATCAAACATGGCAAACTATTCCTATTCGCTGATGACATCAAACTTGTCTATACTTTTCCTACTGGCGATCTCAATTCTTCTTTAGGAAATATACGGGAAGACATCATGTCATTAGAGTCTTGGTGTCAAACCTGGCTGATGAAATTCTCAGCCAATAAATCCACCATTGTCACACACGGTTGTCATATACCAGAGGACTTTATAAAGCTGGATGGTCATGCTATTCCAACTGCCAACTCAGTCCGCGACCTAGGTATACGTTACTCAAACTCATTCAATTTTGCTGAACACATTTCTTTCCTAGTAGCTAAAACTAAGCGAACGATTGGATACATCAGGCACTCATTCTTTTTTCCTGCAGCTCGACTGCACCTTTATAAGCTGTGCGTACGACCCCAGCTTGAGTACTGCACGTTCATATATAGTCACTTGCGCAAGTCTGATAGGCTAGCTCTGGAAAGTCTCCAACGTGCATTTACGAAAGGTTTAGTGGGTTATCCGCCTTCGTTGAACTACAGAGAACGATGCCAGACGCTTAAACTGGATCCTCTTTGGCTACGGCGTCTCAAGCTAAACCTTGCGCTCATGTATAATCTAGTTTATAGCAATAAATTTAAGGTAAAACTCGCGATTCGCCTTCAACATAGCTCAAAATACAACATCAGGAACAAAGAGTTCACTTTGGCAACTCTTAAATCCCGTAGAAAACTCCGTTCAAATTTTTTCCTAGTGAAATATACTTACATTTGGAACAAACTCCCACATGCAATTAGAACCAGTAAGAATATACATCAATTCAAACGAAGCCTAGAAACTTTCCTAACATTAAAGAACGTCATGTTGATCTTCAAACTCTGCCTGCCTGAAGACGATATCTTTCAAAACGGACCTAATAACATCTAACCATCAGATCTAATCTAATAATAACGGAGGGTGAATCTATACCACAGGATGTAACGCCACACACACTTCGAACTGATCAAAGCTATCAATTTAGCCATTTGAGAAATTCCTCATTTCGAAACTTATCATTTCTCCAGCAGGATAGATCTTGTACACAGCTTTGTCGAAAAATTGCAGCTGCATAACAAAACTACACCCAACATATGACATCTTAAACATCCCCGTTAGTAGTAACCAAATCATCCTGTACTCTTACTCCATACTCAACGATTATCAGCTCTGTATATATATATATAGCTTAACCTGTTCGCCTCATATGATTACATATAAATACGTGCCTGTTCCTATCCCTACAGACCACCTGATGATCTTTCCGTGTTGCTAAACATCTTTCCATTCTACACAACAGCCGTACGTACTAAATCGACATCGGAATTCGGCTGTAGTCATATACTAGGATAATCTGTGAACTGGTCACTTTTCGCGTTATACGACAACAATTATTTGTTAGAGATATATATTTTATTGATTAGCACAAAATTGTGAATTCTATATGAAGGATTTAGCCAGAAAATGTCAGACTCCATCATTCGTCATACTTCATATGACCATTTTACGTTCTTCTGCTTATCACGTAATTTTGCCTTCCATTCTTGATTATACGATAAATTCCAACGCGAGACAACATTCCACAACGTTTGGAGAATCAAAATCCTGTAATGGTTAAGCAATTCGTGAAATTCCGTCGATTTGAGGAAATAACGGAGTTCCGTCCAGAAGATCGTCCGTTTCTCCGGAAAAATTGGTACCCACCTATCTTTCCTTATCTTCCCAAAAGTTTTTATATATTTCTCCGAGGCCATCCACATCAACTTATGGCGAAAGTCTTCGACTAGTCATTTTCTCCATCCTGAAAAATCCTTTTTCTGGCACGACCTTGAACATAAGACCTACGCTAGCCTTGTGAAGCAACAATTGATGTAACAACTTAACATTCTTTATCGAATATTGAAAATCTTGAGAACTATTGCTTTAGAAGCAAATAAACCATCTGCCTCTTCATAAACTAGATTTTTGCTTTATTATTTTGTCCGTTTTGTTACTCTGTTTCCATGATTGATGTCTTGTGCAATTGACAATTATGTGTACGTTATGTAGTCACGTTAAAATGTGTGCACTGATCACGCTTATCTGAGCGTGTTTCTCACGGATGGGTTGAGAAATATCCCATTATTATCATTATTATTATCAGTTAACACGGTGCTATTAACGTTATATAAAAGGTTATGCCAGAAAACCACGTTCTCCCTTTAATTGTGTGATTTCGCCTTCCATTCCTGACTTCACTGATATATCTCAAGAGAGAAAACATTCCAACCCGCACAGACACTTGACAAACAAGGTAGTTCACGTACTAATTGAACATGCACGTTCTAGTGACGTAACAGTTGGGAAGGTGCTTCATTCGGGGTAGACGGAACACCGGCAATCGGATAATGAACGTAATCGACCAATGTTAAGAGCAAAGGCATCCATTTTTGCAGTAATGCAGGTTAGAAAAATTGCTTCCAGTCTTCTGGACAAATTGATCCAAAAGTCATAGGAAGAACACATCTCCATTGACCGTTTGAACTGTATACTGCATAAGTGCATGGGCCCCAGAATTAGTAGTACTAGAAGTAGTAGTGACAGTATTAACAGTAGTTGTAGTAGCAGTAGTAGTAGCAGTGGTAGTTGTTGTAGGCACGCTGAACCACATCCTCGTGGTGCCGACTGGGCAGTTTTGGTGTAAACCTTGACTGGCTATGCGTTCAGCAACTCCAGATAGGGCCAACCACTCTACCTGGTTTTAAGGTACTGGCCACAATCGATCAATACAATAAACTTATCGCCAGCACTTCCGTGCAGCCTTCTACCAGTACACAGGATAGGCGAGCGGAGTACGCCTGTTCAGAATGTGGCCGAATTTGCAAGTCGGACGCTGGTTTATTGGCGCATACTCGTATGCATCAACGCAGGAATGATCAAGAGCAAGATGTAAACGCCCAGCATGCCACAGTCTTTGACTGTGCCGACTGTGATCGCACCTTTTCCACCAAAATCGGTCTCAGTCAACACAGGAGGCATGCTCATCCAGTCAAACGCAACCGTGAGAATCTCAACCACGTGAAATCCGCCGAAACAAATTCGTCTCAGTAAGAATCGGCTTCGCTTCTGAAGTATGCCGATGAGCTGGCCCCGTCGTGCCCTACTCGACGAGATCTTCATAATCGGCTCCTGCCAGTTTTCCCAGGTCGTACTGTGGAGAGCATCCGGACGCGTCTGTATGCACTGAGTTGACAGAGGAATCCTGTCCCCATTGCCAATCCAGCCACCGTCTCGCAGACCAACGTGACATCTGGTACTGAGTCCCAAGCTGCTGAAAACTCCGCGTGGTTTGCCTGTTTGATCCAAACAGTGATTACCCAACCGAAGTCTAATAGCGAGGTTTCTTTACAAACCGACGGACTACTAACTATTGTCCGCGGTCTTCAGGCAGGTATTTTCACGATGGTACAAGCTAAGTCGCTGTTGAACATGCATGCCGCACAAGCGTTTCCGTACACCTGGCGACTGAATACCCGACGACGTGCTCGCATTAACGTCGGAGCCCTCGTGACCAGCAAACAAATACGGAGAGCTAACTATGCAGCGATTCAAACGCTGTACCACCAGCGCAGGAAAGATGCTGCTTTTGCAGTTTTTTCTGGCAATTGGAGAACTGCCTACAAAATGAACCGTGGCCTTCCGGATAGTTCCAACGAATACTGGTCCGAAGTACTATCGGCTCATCCGCACCCTGATGAGCGACCGTCCCGCACGATTCTGCCGCCGGACTGGTCATTGGTCGACCCGATCACCGGAGATGAGGTATCACGCACTTTGAAGCAAATGGAGAACACCGCTCCGGGTTTGGACAAGCTTTTGCCCAAACATTTGAAGCGCATGAAAGCTGATGCCCTGGCCGGATACTTCAACCTTTTCTTGCTGACCCAAGGTTGTCCGATCCATCTGTGCCGCTCTCGCATCACGCTTGTTCCGAAAGTTAATAATCCTTCATCTCCAACCGAGCTCAGACCAATCGCCGTATCTTCGACGTTGATTCGTTGTTTTCACAAGATATTGGCTGATCGTTGGAACGCGCGCTTGCATCTGCCCGCTCTTCAGTTTGCCTTCCTGCATCGTGACGGTTGCCTCGAGGCGACCTCACTGCTCCATGCGCTGCTTCGGAACTCATGTGCAACCTCTTCAAGTCTGTGTGCGGCCTTTATCGACGTGTCCAAAGCATTTGACTCCATCTCGCAGGACTGTATTATCAGATCGGCCCAAGCTTTCGGCGCCCCTCCACCTCTGACTCATTACATCGCGGACTCTTATCGAAATGCTTCCGTCACGCTTGGCAGCACCGTCCTTCGGTCCCAGCGTGGCGTTCGCCAGGGTGACCCACTGTCCCCGCTTTTGTTTATCATGGCGATGGATGAGGTGCTGGCCCTTTCTCGACCGGAGCTTGGCTACCAGTTCCACGACACACTGGTCAGCGGTTTTGCCTATGCCGACGATCTGATCCTCCTTGCTGAAAACCCCACGCGACTCTCCGAGAAGCTTGCAGCCGCCGCTAGTGCTCTGGAATTATCCGGGCTGCAGATCAACACGCGCAAAACGAAACTGATGGTCATTCGCGGTGATCACAAACACAATGTGACCGCCATCTCCAACGAGTCTATTCAGTTCGGTCCGGATACTATCCGCTCACTAAGCGCCATTGACACGGTGACCTACCTAGGTATCCCGTTCACCTGGAAAGGTAAAGCATTCACTAATCACCGTCTGCAGCTTCGCACGATGCTGGACGAAACGACCAGAGCGCCATTGAAGCCGCATCAACGTTTAGATCTGCTGAGACAACATTTGATCCCCAAGATGAATCACTCGTTGATACTGAGTCGAGTGCACCGGAACACGCTCAAAGCAATGGACTGTACCGTCCGCCAGTTTGTTCGGCAATGGCTGCGCCTTCCCAAGGACACGCCCATCAGCTACATCCACACCCCAATTCGTTTGGGGGGTCTGGGCATCCCGAGTTTATCCACCACTATCCCCATCTCGCGCAAATCCCGACTGGAGAGACTGCTCTCTAGTCAATGTCCAGTTCTGCGGAATGTGGTCAAAGACCATTCGTTTGGCCCTATCCTGAGGGAAGTAAATGTCCCGGTACGCGTCCAGGGTGTAGTGGTGACGAGCAAGGAGGAATCCCACGCTGCGTGGACCGATAAGCTCTATCACTCACTAGACGGCTGTGGTCATCGGAAAGTATCACGCTCTCCACTCTCCAATCGTTGGCTGTTCAATCCACATCGCATCTTTCCCAGGATTTTTATTCGTGCCATCCAGCTCAAGTGTAGTCTGCTGCGGACCAAGATCCAAAACTCAAGAGGTGACCGAAGCGGCCAGTCAGTTCTCTGCCGTGGGAACTGCGGTCAACCGGAAAGCCTCGCTCATATCCTGCAATCGTGCTGAATCACTCACGATGCGCGTTGTGCTCGGCATAACCGCGTGGCTAAAGACCTGGCGATACGACTGCGTAACTTGGGCTATACAGTCTTCGAGGAGATGCGTGTACCAACGGCGAGCTCGCTCATCAAACCCGATGTGATCGCGGTTCGTGGCGGCGCTGCTGTGGTGCTTGATGTCAGTATAGTGGATGACTATCGTTGCCAACTTGCCTGGACCGACAAAATTGCGAAATACGGTACTGACTCCCATAAAGCTGCCATTTTGTCCACCCTCCATACCATGAGCTGTGAGGTGAACTCTGCCTCTCATTCAACTGTGATTATTTCTTTTCGCGGAAACATGTTCTCTTCTTCATGTAGCGCTATTCTTTGACTCGGATTGTTTTCTAACTGTTCTTGGTTCCCTGAAAACCTACGACACCTATATGCAGGGAACCTGGCGTTGACTGTTGCCACCTCCCTGACAGTCGTCTCTCTATGAAGGACATTCTGTCCCGATGCGTGGGCCTTGACTGTGATAGCACCTTTGTGCCCTTAAGAGCCTGTGATTTTGTGGGATTCACTGTCTATCATATTTCACCTTTACCGAGTTTTATTTCTCCTATCCTGTGCCTCCACTTTTCTGAACATTGTTTGGTACACACCCCTAACCTTTTTTGTTGTTCGATATTTAAACTATTACCGCCTGTCATTCTTATGCGAGGACTTGTTAACTGTACAATGTTCCCGACTACGCCGTGCACAAAATTTGACTGTGAGCGTGTTTCTGCATACTCCCCATTCCATTTCTCTTATTTCGTATTGGTGTCGCCGCTTGTTCTTTCTTTGCAGGAATCTGAGTACATTGCGTTCCAAAGTAAACGATATAGTAGCAGCAGTAATTGTTGTAATAGTTTTAGTAGTAGTGGTAGTAGTAGTAGTAGTAGTAGTAGTAGTTGCTGTTGTTGTTTTATTAGTTGTGGTACCCGTAGTAGCACTTGCAGTAGTGGTTGTTGCAGTAGCAGTAGTACTAGCAGCAATATTAGTTGTAGTGGTGGTTATTGTAGTAGCAGTAGTTGTGGTAGTAGTTGTTGTTTTTGTTATTGTAGCAGTAGTTGTTGTAGTAGTAATTGTAGTAGCAATAGTAGCAATTGTATTATTAGTTGTAGTAGCAGTAGTAGTAGCAGCGAGAGTTAGTGTAGTCGTTGTAGTTGCAGTAGTTGTTGTAGTCGTAGTAGCAGTAGTAGCAATTTTAGTAGTAGTTGTAGTTGCAGTAGCTGTTGTAGTGGTAGTTGTTTTAGCAGTAGTTGTAGTTGTAGTAGCAGTAGTAGCAATTGTAATAATTGTTGTTTTAGAGGCAGTAGTAGTGGTGGGGCTCGAATAAAGGCACAACAGTGTATTAACACAACTCAGATACTGAGAGAGATAGTTCTACAATATGTCCTTGTCCATACATATATACGGGGTCTCACGGTCCGGGAATTACCACCAATCAGAGGTGGCCTCATGCTCACTGATCGCCGACCTCGGGTTCTGATTAATCAACTTCCCCAGCCCGTTGCACGGACGCGGCCAACCCATGTGTTTAAGGACCTGAAAGGAAACGAAAGGGAGTATGTGTGGCAGAACAAAATGACGGCGCATTACATGCTACTAAAATTGTGGTGATCAAATGCGTATTTTAGTGGCCTAACCAACCAAATGATATGAAATGAACAAAATAGAGCAACACTGAAAGAAGCTGTTAAAGTAACGGGCGTGTACGAACGGTATAAGTAAGAGGAAGACGTTTCCAAAGGTTGGGGATGACTCACTGACAAGCCAAAATTCGCGGAACTGGGTGGCTCACCGCCCGAGAGAAAGACAGCGTCAAGAGGTTGGGCTGGACGACGACTGACGGATAATTTCACACACGACATGAAATGACGAACGTTTGGCATCGACAGGTCAACAAGCACACGGAGCTAGGGAAAGTTTCGCCTTGCGATTAATAAACTAGCCCAAATATTCACGCAAATGTAGAAGACAGACGGCGCGCGGTGACTCCCGTTTTATATCGATCAAGACGACCAAATTTGGTAAAAGCGATGATGATGTTTTCAAACTAGTGTACAGGTGAAGTTAACGAAAGGCTATATAGAAAAATATACGGAAGAGTTGTCAACCAAATGATATGAAATGAACAAAATAGAGCAACACTGAAAGAAGCTGTTAAAGTAACGGGCGTGTACGAACGGTATAAGTAAGAGGAAGACGTTTCCAAAGGTTGGGGATGACTCACTGACAAGCCAAAATTCGCGGAACTGGGTGGCTCACCGCCCGAGAGAAAGACAGCGTCAAGAGGTTGGGCTGGACGACGACTGACGGATAATTTCACACACGACATGAAATGACGAACGTTTGGCATCGACAGGTCAACAAGCACACGGAGCTAGGGAAAGTTTCGCCTTGCGATTAATAAACTAGCCCAAATATTCACGCAAATGTAGAAGACAGACGGCGCGCGGTGACTCCCGTTTTATATCGATCAAGACGACCAAATTTGGTAAAAGCGATGATGATGTTTTCAAACTAGTGTACAGGTGAAGTTAACGAAAGGCTATATAGAAAAATATACGGAAGAGTTGCAAAATATAATTATGAACTGGAGACACTAAAATACCCTCTCACCAGAGTGTTTGTGGGTTTACAACACGAATGAAGAACGGCGGTAACTAGATAACCGAACCGAACCCTCGATAGCCATGTCACATATCATAATCTGCTACGTGTTTCAGTCAGCGTACTGACCGTCCTATATTCGCGGTGCGTTGTTCAAGAACACGAGGGGGCTGAACTGCAAGTGGACGTAATACTGTTGGGAGTTGGAAGGAGTTGTTTTCAGTCAATATCGGGTCGGTTGTGTTGGTTTGTGTAGTCGGGTTTCAGTCGATTAGTGAAAACGGGTTCGCTCCGTTCAAACCATTCAATAATAAAAAACTTGTCGTCGCGCTCAACCATTTCGAATGGGCCGAGGTGTCATGGTTGCGGTGGTTTCCTCAGAGCATCTTGGCGCACAAACACAAATTTACATATGCGCAAATCCGGGGATTTTTGTTCTCGGCGCCAAACTGACAGGTTGGTGGGAAACGAAGGCTGAACGTGCGTTGTCGTAAGCGTGAAATGAAATCCGTACCTGGGTTTGAGTGTGTCGACGATTGACTCAATTCCCTGGAAGGTGTTAAGTGATACCGTAAACTAATTCCGAGGTAGTACAACCGACATCCTCTTTAACGGTAGGCCGGATTCCAAGGAGAATGAGTGGCATGCGCTCGCTCCATTTTGTTGCGTCGGACTGGGTGGTTATCGATACTTTTATTTGCCGGTGAAAACGCAAGACCACACCCTTGGTACAAGGATGGTATGCAGTAGTTTTAATGTGTGAATAGCTCAGTAACTGAATGAGGCTGCGAAAAAGAAGAGACTGAAACTGGGTGCTTCGATCCGTGGTGATCGTATACAGCACACCAGAATTAACGATCCAATACTTCAAAAAGGTTTTAGCAGTTGTCCCCGTTGAAACGCCTCTAATGAGCACAGTCAAAAGCCAGCGGGTGGAACGGCCGATGGCGGTCAGTATATGCATACAGTCGTTGGAGGGTGGTAGGGGTCCAACGACGTTCAGGTGTAAATGAGAAAAACTTGCGTCCGGCTGGAAGAATATACCAGGTGTTGTAACTGTATGCTTGTGCACTTTGCTCCTTTGGCACTCGATACACTGTTGTGACCAGAGTTCATAGTTATCCGTAGAAGGCTAAACAAAACGTTGTGTAATTAACTTCGGTGTCCCGCGTCTTTCAGGGTGAGATAAAAGTGGAAGTGATTAAAAACGGTACGTCGGTAGGAAATTGGGACAAAGGGTCCAGGTGTATCCGTCAAAAGGCCGCAAAGAATGTTACCAGCTTGTGTCGGCGGAGGGACTATAGACAGTTTAAGGGACTTACAAGTGGAGACGTACTTCATGTCCTCACTGCAATGCTGGGCATTGACCATTTTATCTAGATCGAAGGAGGGTGACGACTGGACCAAGCTGACGTCAGGAGGTGATAGTGCATCGGCAGCGATGTTGGTGTCACCACGTAGGTGTCGGATGTCCGTGGTGAATTGGGAGGTGCATTTCAAATATCTGATTTCACGCGGGGAGTAACGCTCAGGTTTGGAATGAAAACCAAATGTTATTGGTTTGTGGTCGGTCTGCACAACAAAGTGTCAGCCTTCCAAAAGGTGTTGAAAGTAGCGGATCACCATGTAAATAGCCAGCAGCTCACGTCCAAAAGTACTGTACTTCATCTGTGCTGGTTTTAGCTTCTGGGAGATAAAGGCCAAGGGTTGCTGTTCAACGTTCACGGATTGTTCTAAGACTGCGCCAACAACAGCGTTTGATCCATCCGTATTAAGAACGAGACATGCACTCAAATCACAACTAATAAAATATGGTTTCTTTGGCGTGACATAAGGCTCCCTTCGCCGCTGAGAAAGCTACGTTTGATTCTGCTGGGAGCTCAGTGGACTTGTGTTTTGAGTCAACCAGGTCTGCTGGAGGTTCCGAAATGGCTGCGCGATTGGGACTGAAACGGCGATAATAGTTGAGTATGCCGAAGAATCGTCGAAGTTGGGTCACCATAATGGAAATCGGAGAAGTCGAGATGGACTCTACCTTATGTGGCAGGGGTGTGATGCCGGTTGGATCGATGCGATGTCCCAGGAAATCCGTTGAACTAACTCCGAAGGTACGTTTATCGGTGCCGATTTTAGTAACACGGCCGAAAACGGTCAAAGATGTCACGGAATTGAGATAACTGTTTCTCTTTGAAGCGGCCAGCAATCAAGACACCGTCACTGTAGACGTATGCGAAACGGAGTCCATGCAAACACTTCGTCCACGATTCGCTGAAACGTTTGATTCGCATTACGAAGCTCGAAGGGCATTCTCGTGAACATGAAAAGTCCGAAAGGTGTTGCAATGGCTGTCTTCGGAATGGCCTCTTCGGCAACTGGAATGTGGCAACAGGTGCGTACTAGGTCTAATTTAGAGAAAATTGTGGCGCCAACAAGGCCTAAACAAAAGTCGTGGATGTGTGATATTGGGTCCCTGTTCGGGTTTGTGTAGTTTTTGAGAGCGCGATAATCACCGCGAGGTCACCAACCGTCCGGAGATTTCTCAGATATCCTGTACAGTGGTGTCGCCTAAGAGCTGTTTGAAAGTCGGATTATGCCCAACTGAAGCGTATGTTCGAATTCAGCCTCGGCCATTTTCACCTTATCAGGGTGTAAACGACGTGGACGAGAGAAAACTGGAAGACCGCGTGTCGTAATATGATGTTATACGTTGTGCTTAACCGTATGGGCATGTGGACATGGCCGAGTTAATGGAGGAAAATCCTTCAGCAATGCTGCAAAAGACGGTGTTGGTGGAAGAATAGGCCGGGTGTGGGTTGAGGCAATTGTCCATTGGACGCCGTTTACTGTGTAGGCATAGTAATAATAATAAATATTTCTCAACGCATGTGCGACAAGCACGGTGGGTTATGCAGGATCACTGCAGATATTCACAAACCATACAAAAAGGAATAATTAAACGGTAGCACAAACATGAAGCCTGCCGTCAAGAAATAGAGGGTCAAAAGGCAAATGACTGTGGTTTACGAAACGTTGACGCACGCGCCATAGAAGGAGATAGTTCGCTCAATTCACAGATTTGGTCTCAAAAAATGGAATGTTACACTAATTTAATTTTTACAAGGTTGTGAAATAGAAAACTTTTTGGATATTTCAAGGTCACTCGTGGAAGAAAGCCTGAACGCATCTTCGGAGTGTTTCGCCATTATGGGGTAAAATTGGCGTCCGGAAACTGTCGAGATAGGTCAGGTTTGGCGAGGCAAAGCGATTGGACAGATTCCAACGCAGGATTTCGTCGGTTGCTCGATAACTTCAAAATGTGAACAGTTCGCAAACGGTTCAGCTAGAACGAAGTTCCGTGCGTCCATCCGTCGTAGAAAAATTTCCTCGCTCAATGGGTAATATGGAGATCGGAAAAGAGAATGTGATTTCACACGTTAGATGAGAAAATATGGGGTTATAACATTTACTATGACAGACAATGTGTATGCGGAATTTTTTGACAAAGAACTCATGCGATATTATTTTTTGGCTATGATTGCTGGAATATATAACCCTACCTACTGTTGGTTGTGGTATTTTGCTATTCACTCGAGATTTATTCGGACAAACGGAGAATTGAGTCGACGGTTTGGAAGGTCGCATGAAATGTGCGGGTGGTGACTAAAGCTCACATGACGTCGTTCTGCTAGACTCATTATTTAACGCCGAGTTCACATTTCCTAGCAATTAAGCCACCGCATATATATGAATAAACTCATGTCATTAAAATAATGTTGGGTTTCAAACGGTTTGGTGAGCGCGCAGTAGGCCGAGTGTTAAATGATCTTGTGAGTAAACACATGACAAACTGTTTCAAGCAGGCTGTTCTCGAGGGGCGTTAGACAGCGGGGTGGTTATTTACGCGTTACTTGTCTGACGGCTAAATGTTTCTCGGGCCACACGCAGAAGGGTCATCAGGTGATACAGAGAGCTCCAAGATACACATTGCGTTTGTAAACGTAAGATAACTGTCTAAACCATTTTTAAAACGCTGAATGTTGTTACTGGCTCTGACTTCACTTGGAAGTTTATTCCAAATGTTGAACTACTTTACGAGGAAGAAGTTTGCAAGTTTACTTCTTCTGGATATCAGGGTTGGCAAGGTGGAACCCTTACTTCTTATACTATATGGAGGGCTATGTTGAAAGTGGACGGTAAACGCCGTGGTAATCGCATCCGAATGTATGAGTTTATACAGCAGCGTCAGGTTCAACTCTAGTCTACAAAACCAAAGTGTATCAATACGAAGTTTTCCCCAGCGCTGTCTGTAAGTGAGTGAAGAAGAATATCTTAATAAGCTTCTGGTAAACGATCGTTGAAGGTTTTCTAACACAAGCCTATCAGACTTGCGTAGATGACAGTAAAGGAAAGTGCAATACTCGAGTTGAGGCCGAGCACACATTTTGTAGAGCGTCAGCTTCGCAGCTGGTGGACTGAACGTCTTTTTATACAACCTATTGATCTTTTAGTTTTCGCTACCTGGAAGCATACTTGTCCAGAAAAATTGAAGGAGTTCGAGTAACGTATTCCGGTCACTCGATGCCCCGCATCATCGATTGCCAGACACCTCATGATAACAGGTCACCATGTGGTCCCACTTAACTCTTTCAAAATATTTTTACGTCAGCAGAACCCGAAGCTACTGGCCTTCAGCGAAGCCATGCTCATCAGAGCTCACCAGCCGACGCTGTACACAAAAGTGGGTGAAGCAATCTATAGGGTTGCCGTGGTGGTGATGACATAAAAAACGTGGTGTGATTGTATGCGTGTCCATACCCTGTCTATCTCTAATGGTCTGTCATATGTAACTTGCATGTTTTACGTTTGCGACTGATGGGAGTAAACGAAATGTTAATATACACAGTTTATTTGCAGTCATCAGTGGCTGGTGAATGACCCATGACACGGGGCAATCAATATTTAGTATGACAGATGTCGGCCCGTATACATCTCATGGAAATAAATGTTTCAGTAAAAACATAACTTCAATGCGTACCTCTCTCAACTCCTTAACATCATCATAAAATTGTGAATGCCACCCAACCGGACGGGCTTGGCGTGAGCAAGTTCATTGAATGCGAAGTTGTTGTCCAAAGACCATACCGAATTTCGATGTGCTCCATCCCATCAAGGTGGTTTTCAACTAATGTAAAAGTCATAAGTGAATTTAAACAAATCTCTGAATGTAAATTTCCCGGGATTTTTAAGGTGGTTAGAGGCCTCAATGAACCGTTCTAAATACAAGGCAGCGATAACTACTCAACGATTGCAGACGGATTTGTCGAATATTCACTTTCGCTTCGCAATTGTATGCAGTCCACTGTATTGGGATAAGCCTTCATATGGATTCTAGTTCGTTCAACACATGCTCATTCTTCAATCTCACTACCAGTTCATCTATTACATTACCCCCTAATCCTACTGTGCGAACTAATGAAGAAAAGTTGCCGATACTACTTATCAGAAAGTGTCAGTCAAACTTTTATCAAAATCCATTACCTGACTATGTGTTGTAATCAGAACTGAACTATATACAATATAAATCGAACGTATAAGTGTAAGACATTATCAGACACAATAACACAGAACGTATATTGCTGAATTGTTTGTTTTCACCTGTACAGGATATTGGTACATTAAAACAACTGCATAACAAGAGGAGACAAGGCATGTCAGTCATGGTCATCACATCCACCACACCTTGAATGAGCGTGCAGATATCTGTAATTCCGTGGTGTTCTAAACTCCAAACGTTCAGATCTCCTGACTTTCGGTTCTTCAACTGTTTTGTTTAATTCGGGAATAGCTCGTGCTTCAGTTTTATCGTTTCCTTCAGATGCAACAAGATTACCTATAAAGGATCCATTAGAGTTTGGAGCAACCGAGTTTATGTTAACAGGCTGACCTCTAGAAATTGAACTCCACCCGGTCAACAAGTCTTCGATGGCAAGAAGGGTCTTCCAAGTCAAAAATGGTAACCATAAGATCTTCCTGAAATGAAAAAACTATTTCATTAGCAGGACATATGTCGTTGCCTTTGAAAAATGTAACATGAACTGCTTTCGTAAGTCAAGAAGTGTACGCAGAGAACGAGATGTGAAAAGGATTGTGGGACTCTTTCCAGTTACCGATGGTGATTCGTTTCTGTATTTCATCAGAAAATTATCGACTCCCCGATCAAGTTTCACAAATGAGTTCTGTGTTAAAGAAGCAGTAGCAGACTTCAGCGTGCGCACGAAATTTTCTGTAAGTCCAATGGACCCTGGATGTCGCGGAACAGTAAACAAGTGTCGACATCCGAGTCCTTTAGTACACTCCTCTAAAGACTTGGCACCGTTGTCGGTAACCAAAGCAGCAGGTACACCCTCGTGACAAATCACTTTCCTCAAAGCATGTTGTGTAAAGTCTGCACTCGGTGATTTCGTGAGAAAAACTTCGGACCATCTGGAATAAGCATCAATAAACACTAGGGCACAGTATTTCCCCAGGAAACGGTCACAGTAGTCAGCATGAACTCCATGAAATGTTTCAAACTTAACTTGCACGGAAGTCATCGTGATTGTTTCGTATGAATCTTGTGTACACATTTGATGCAATTTTCGGCAGTAATTTTAATGTCTAATTCTAACTCCGGCCACCGCATAGTGGAACAATTACACAACAAAAGGAAACAAGGTATGTCAGTCATGTTCATCATACTCTGAAACTGCCAGTAGCTCGGCATAACTTCGTTGTTGTGACACATGTAAGTGATGTATGGATCGGAACCGTACGGACACCGGGAAGAGGCTTTATATATGTCAGCCGCATTCCATCGTTGGCTAAATAGAACCACAAAACAACAGAAGAGGAGCGTTTAGCAGCAATGTGAAATTCGGAAAAATAGAGGTCATATTTGCTAGGATAACTCCCTCAAGCAGAGACTGACTACAAATCTTTGGAGTGAATCCGTTCTACGAAGGACCTCACGGGAATGCTCGTGCGTTGGAGTTGAATGCTACAAGAATCCACGGTTACACTTTCACTCGTGTCTGGAACACAGACCAAGTCCCTAATTTGCCATCTAGAATGCAAAACAAGAATGCAAACAAGAAATCCATCTGACCTAGTAATCAGGGACGGGCGCACAGTAATAGAATGTACTGTGCAACTCGCAGCATACATACAACAACCCGGAAGCGGAATGAACAAATTTTTGTGGCAGAACAATCCCGGAAGTCGACAATCGTCCGAAAGTGAACGCATTCGGAGGGCACTGGTCAAAAGTATGGCTGAACACTATCGGATATTCAGCGTTTTACCCGCGGAATGAAATTAGCCCATCGACAATACCTGCAGAGTTAACAGAGACAAATATAGAGCGAGATCATGAGGTGTCCAGTGCCAGTTGCCATCGAACTTGAGAACCGCTGAAGCGTTAACGATCACTAATTGTCAAAAGGCACACCAGCTGAAAACTATGTGGGACTTTTAGGAATCGAGAAAATTCCTCTAACGCCACATCATTTGTAACTAAGCGGGTGATCGAAAAAGCAGTCACACAATCAAAGAGTGAGTGGTGGAGATAGAAGTGAGGTAGGCTGAAATTTCAACAAATTCCTTCTGACAACCGCCCGCCGATACAACGCACGACATAGAAATCGCCATTCGAGCAATCACATGGCCTGCAAGCTGATCAGGAATTTGGCTTGTATGAGGACCAACGGAAGTATGCGATTAACCTAGCAGACATCAGAAATTTTGCGAATCAGAACCTGAACGTTACATAAGCGGTTGACGGGGGCAAGTCTGCTGCAAGGTCATCCGGTCTATGTACTCTGTTTGAACCTGGTTCAGTTATCAAGTACAGACAGCGTCGGAGTTCTCATGCAGTAGGTTTCGGATCTAGGAAGCTCCCATAAAATGCAGGGGGACCTCAAGCAGTAGTGGAACGTTGCGCCTCAGTTTAATTAATTCGGCGTTGAAAACCTCACTGTCGGGTCGAGGGAACCAGTTTTGTGAATGTTATGACATCTAGATCAGAAAAGAACGCATGCTGTTTCCTTGACATCATCAATTTTAGGAGTCACTTCATTAAGAGAGCATCGATCTTGAATGACTTTCGCACCCAATATTTAAAGCAAGGATGAGTGTTTAAAAATACTACTGTGGAATGGTTGGGCGAATATACTTATTGGGATGGTGAGGTAATGAGGAAGACAGAAGACGACGTATCAGAGAGCAACTCGGTAGGAACTGGTGTTTTACGTACACGATATTGTCACTTTCGACTGTGGCGCCACTGGTTTTTCGATGTGCGCAAATGAGTGTTTTTGTTAGTCAGGTAGTTGAAGCATTTCATCTCCGTCATTTCTTTTGAACAAACCATCCCCGTACAACTCCGGTTCCGTGGCTCACGCACAATAAGCATGCTTGCACGCATCACACCAGATACTTGAGGTGTACTCCATTAGAAGAAGTTTGCTCAAATAGTTCGTGATCTGTGTCCAGATTATCTGCTTTCAAGTTTTATCCCTCTACCGCGCTGGCGGTTGGGCCGTAACTTAGACGCTACCGTTATGTCAGGTAAATATATCTTTGGTTACAAATTGACAAAACTGCCATAATCACAACGAATCTGTCACAAGAAATGATTGAGTACGGTGAACAAACCTACGGAACATGAACCTTATTCGACAAAGCCGAAGTGGAATAAGAAGTAAACAGCCAACTACGAATTAGATCACTTCAGTAATTCACCCAAGAATGCCGCGTTTGGGACTCAAAAGTACTAGTCAATGATTTTTCTACAAACATCGTGGGATATATATGGAGGCTGTAATGGCTGCTCGCGCACTTCTTCACACTAAAGGTATGACAATGACAGTCAAATTAGTCGAACTACTTTTCTCCACCATCTTCATATTCAGTTCTGTTTAGCTGGCCCGCCATTTTATACAGTACTTTAATAATCAACAATAGCTAGGCCGCCAGCAACAATTAAGCGTTTAGTATTTTCATTCAATTTGGACACATCAAGTCGAAGCAAGTCGGAAAATTGCTTCCCTTTACCCCATAGGTTGATTTTAGTTAGTGGAATTCATGAGGTGAAAAGAAAACGTCTGATGGTCTTCCGCGCATAGAAAATCACTAATCTAAAAGACATCATGTACTGAGATCCATTGGGGATTACAAAGCTGAATCGAGATTGCTGATATCTATTTCGTTATTTCAAATGCAGGTTTAAGTGAGTAGTGAGATCATGTCCCAACATCAGCATATGAATTTCTGTATCACTAGAGTCGAACACTTGCCCACGAACGAGGTGGGTTTGCAACAGACTGAATTACTTTATCGGTTTGCGCCGTATATCTTCTTGTCTCATTCTATGGTTCCGCCTGATAACTAGTATATGATTTCACATTCTACAAGACAACACTCTGATCTATCGATATGCAGCTATAGTGATCCATTATAGTCTAGCAGAATGGTCTCTGGAGTCAGTGAAACAGGTAACTCCTAGTGGATACAACACCGCCCTTGATGATGGCTCTCATTAAATCAGTACGGAATGGCGGGTAACCAGAGGTTTCTTGCCACTTATGGGACATATTCTGATGAAGTAATTTGATGCAATTTCAGCTGTTCTGGACTGTACTAACTTTGCCGGTTAGTTTAACTGCTGAGTCATACTGCTTAAAATTATGACAGTTTTTAGCACAGTTTTTTAGTAGAATTTGGTAGAAGATACGCAGTTGTGTTTCGTTTCTTGGGACACCCATTAAAATCTGCTTTCCATATGGGAACCTCTCTACTTGAGTCAACCTAACTGCCCACACGAGTTAGTTGTCGCACGCCACATCTTTCTATAACTGAGTTAGACACCGTCTGATTAGGACATTTCTTCGCCGCGTGCCGTATGAATCGGTCCTAATAGGGCCACTGCATAAACATTCGTGCATTACGAATTGGACTTATTTTAGAAGCGTCATAATTTGTCAACAGCTTCGAATCAGGAAATGGATTTAAGTTGTTTTGCCTACAGAAATACCAAATAAACCAGGCCATGTAGTTCTGGATCTCTTGCTTAAATTTCCGACGAGAGCGCTTTCGCTGGTTTATCTGGGGACTGTGAGTTAACATTGGAGTTTAGATTTTAATTCTCAAGTCAAGCTATGAGCCTGATTCCAGTCTGGAGAGTTTTTCAGCTTGCAGTATCCTCTCGACATGTTCCAATATCGGAACACAAAAAGTCCTGTGCAAAACACATTTCATTGGACTCTTCATGGGGCAATTCAATAGCGGCTCACATGTGTAATAAAATTACACCATGATGAAGTCTACGTAGCCCCGGGAACGCGACTGATCCATTTCTATGCAGTTCTAACTGTTCACACACAACTGGCTTTGGGCTACACTTATTCAATTTGCTTCGTAGTAACCGTACACTTTCGTTTTCCAGTAAACCAAGCATACTCAGAGCATACCGTCCGAACCCCGGATTCTGACAGTACCGGAGAGAGCGCTGACTGGCTGCTTACAGTACAACTGGTTTTCTACTCTCGTTTAAAACCATTACATGTGAAATATCTTGGCAAGTTTGTTCACTCCTTGTTCTCAACAATTAATGACATGTAATGCCTCGTTCTAATAAAACCCTCAATTCCACGAGTTTCCTTCTTTATTCCCTTCTGTTTATGGCTAAATCGTGTGATTCATGTTATCGATCCTTCACCATCCCACATTGTATCTCTGTTTGGAGTTCCGAGGGATAAACAGAACCCATACTTTGCTTCATAGTTCAGACAGCACCATTGTTGCAGTCAGTGGAGTAAACTGCTTGCAGGGTTCTAAATTCGTCCAAGTATCAATAGTATCGATTGTTATGGACAACTGGACCACCGTCGTCATCATTTGAACGCAAGACACAAGTGTACATTTACTGGTACTCTATGAGTATACTTTACATGATAAGTAGTGTTTCCGAAACACTATGTTAACGTAATACCTAATCACCTGTTAGAATGTTCCTCTTAGTGTGATGTCTGATTAAGATGTCTCGAGTCTAGAATTTCAGTCAAGCTTGCGTTCTCCTGAACAGTACAACGTTTTGTTCGGGTCAGTTCATGTATCTCTAACGCTTCATTAATCTGTGAATACCGCAGTCCGCGGGTAATTGCAGACCCAACGGAGTGATTCTTTCGAATCATTGTACAGTTTGGAGACTCGAACGGTTTGTTCGCACATATAGTCTCAAACGCGCAGCGAAAATGTGGTACACTCATTTAGGATCATAATGGCAATATAACACACTACAAGAGAATATGTTGAAATATTTTGTGCTGGTGTAGGTTCCTGAAGCGTTGAAGTCACAGTGTTGTTCATCTGTCCTTAGTATCAAAATACTAAACTTTACGGTTGCAGGAATCTAATACATTCATGAATTGTGCTGAAATTACTTGATATATTTTAGGAAATTATTCATACTTGGCTTCGTCTTTCAGTTTGCACAGTTAGGTGTATCTCGAACACAAATGGATAGCACATAGTGGATAAACGTGTCATCCAAGGAAATTGAAAAATATCATGCTTCTGAACACTTTTGCTGAATTGAACGATTACCAAGTGATTCAGTTGGGACAGCAATGCTACTGAATGTTAAAGTTGTCGTCTATTTATGTAAACGGAATAGACTTTTCCATAAAGTCATTATTCTTTTTGAGCGCACCCGAACAGCAAATAAATTATCGAATTACAGTTGACCTACTACACACAGAGAGATTGTGTGCTCGATTGGTCTGTTGGCATTTTTGGACATCATCGCTATCTTCACTTCTACGGGTTCAACCTCCACATCAGTGGGCTAGTCGATTCATTTTTGGGTAATAGCATGCCGATCCACCATTAGCGTATACTGACTTATACCGTAGACCCGTGTTTGAGTTCAGCAGTGCGATAGTTAAGTGACAGGCAGAATAGGTTTACTGAACACCTTATTTTAATGAATGATGAAGGATTTTGACAAGCCTACTACAGTCACATCTTATGTGCTCACAGTCGACAAGAACACCATTTGACACACTTTGATTCCTTACAGAAAAACACTTGGTTAGCGCGCACAGTGTGGAATCTTTTTTCTGATTACGCCAACCCACTATGAATCAAATGAGTGTCATAAATTGAAAAGAAAACGTGTCTGGTGGACATTTTCAAAGCTCAAGTTATTTTTTCTGTTGACACACGGAATTTCCTGCTACTCATTAGTAGGCAGTTGTTTAGTCAAAATTGTCAGTATACACTTTATTTTCGTTCAATTCCAGGTCACATTGAGCAACATATTAAGGGTTTTGTAATGCTTCCACCAAAACGCAGGAAAAACTGAGTTGGAATCAATCAGTTGGTAACTTTTCGAACAGCTTCAACATCCTAAAGAATTACCAATAATTTTAACTGAAGTCCCGCGTTGGTCGTCGGGTGATAACGTCAGTACAAGATTATCATTTCGTTACAGCACATAGAGATGTATATAAGTGTTGTTGCTGTTTGCATTGCTGTGGTGACTCTTCCGACTCAGATTGCTGCTATTCTATGGCATTTCCAGGACAAAGGCACTAAGCAACTGTCAACTTCGATTGTGGATTTTCTTAGTCACTTACGACCTCTGAATTTGTTACGCTCAGTGCGGACTGTTTACGGAGTGCAGAGTGTCAAAGCCATTTGCTCAGTGACCAGTCACTTGAAGATCAATGCATTAAATGCAGCTCCTTATTGTCTAAAAAGTCATGAACTTCGACGAGTGCTGTAGTGGCCTGCAACATCTCGGATAAAACAGCCGAGGTAAAAATGCATGGCATCCAGCTGAACAGGGCTAAATTTATCGGTTTCCGTGTACGGAGTCCCGAAAACTGCTCTTTTTTCAGATATACGAAGAGTTACGATTATTGAATCCTAAAGATATTGATCCGGATTGTCTCTGAACTTTTGTGTCCGGTAGCTGGAATTCTGAGAAGTGCGGGAGACTCTGTTCAATCTTGTTGTTACTGGGTTTAGACAAAATGGAACTGTGGAAAATGAAGATGCGAATGACGGTCTGCTTCACCACCTGAGTTCCTATGTAATCAGGTTGCTAGGGGAAAGAGAAAGATCCTTGTTTGTAATCCTCCATCTGTGAGATGGCCTTTGAAAACTTACTTCGAACGGCTGATAGGTATAAATTAAAGGTAAACGGAACTAAATAAAAAAGCTTCGTTGAAACTGCTGCCTAAAATCGTATCATCAACGAACGTTGAAACAACACATTAGAAATGAGCATCTAATGACCTGTAGGACTGGACCAAATGACCTTTAGGAAGCTTGTGGTGCAGGTTGAACCGGAGTAGTTTTCTAACTGAAGAACGTCTAGCCAACCAGAAATAAAGCACTGGCTGCTGTGAGCTCAAATTTGAATGAATGATTGCAACCAACCAGAAACAACGTTCAGCTGCTACAAGCCGTTGGAACGCACGCCGAATTTAAACAACCATGCTGCTCAATTCAGGGTCAGGGAGCACAAAAACAAAGTGGCCAACCAAGGCGGCATGTGGCGTTTGCTTAACAACAATTGGCAATTTTCAAGTTGAACATCACTCACATTTGTTCGCAGTGTTCTCATTCAGATAGACTTTCCAGCCAGCCTCTTTCGAAAACAAGCACTAGACTCGAGTTTCGCTCTCATTAGAGCTCGTCAGTAGTGCATATCCTTGCCACGGCCGCGATTTGAACTCCGGCCATTCCAATCATGAGGCAACCGTGTTAACCACTGCGCCATTGACCTCACATTAGGCACGACCGAATAATCAAATCTGAACACTCAACCACTCTCGCTTGTGAGCAGTGAAAATACTTTTGATTTTTTCTAAAAAGGAGTACTGTTTTCTTAATAAAACCGCTCACTAAGCTTCTTGTTGTCATGAAGTTTTGCTGTAGCAGCTAAGTAGAAAAAGGCAACCAATTGTTTTTTAGCTCCGAGTTGTATGTTTGTCGTAGTTGTTTGGTTAGACAACAAAGGTACAATGTGCCGAATACGTTTAAGGTTCACATGTTGAAACAATTATCACCGTGTTCATCATAAGTCGAAAAGGGTCTTTATCAATCAAAAGGATCCCGTGATATGGCAATAGATAGATTTATTACCAAGAAGATAATATTATTTTGTTTATCTGGGAGAGTTTACTGTAAATTGCAAGTAAACATATAATTCCGATTCTACACTGATCATCAACGAACAAATGTAGATTATGAAAATCAGTTGAAATCTCAAAATATAACTCTGACCATTTCAAAGGAAAATTCTGAATGGCTGGTGATTCTACTAGGGACTGTGTCTACAGTAATTTACTACACTTGGCTTGATATAGAGATCCTTGGACAAGTGGCCACTGCTAGTCCGATTGTGCCGTTTTTGATTGAGAAAGTACCAATGGCATAAGAAATATGTCACAACCAACATACGTCCTTAACTGACTGACCTTATGCTAAAGACATTAAATTGAGTTTAATAGTCATACAAGATTTAAGTAGAATAATTTTTGTTACACTGGACTGCTTTCTACCTAACTGATACCAGTCGATAGTTATAATCCTGTTATCAGAGGAATCACAAATGGTATTTTACCTCCTCTCCACTCACCACAAAAGACCACATTTAGTCTATCCAAAAAACAAAGGTTAACTTTTCTTAGATTTCATAATAAATAAATGCGAACATGACAGTGTGAAATTCACGCTTGAAATGCTCTGTTGTCGATGTTCGTTCAGTCAGTGATGATTTATTGCTTGGGATCACAATCCAGACTTCGCAAACTTAAACGCTTCAAGCCCTTACAAAGAAACTACGGACCTATCGATTAGTAGAAAGCCATTTCCTATGATGTTGATTGATCATGGTTGTTACAACCGTCACTTCTTGTTGGGTGTCATAACGTTTTGACACCCAATACTGCTGATTCCGGTAAACGACTAAAGTTCCAGAGAGCACACTGTAAAGCCTACAAAACGATAATATATGACTGTCGTTGTTGGTTATCAAGGCCACCGTTACAGCATCACGCCTTAAGTTTTATGGATCTTTCAACTTGTTCCGAATTTTTTACTCACCAGCCTATACTGAATTCTTTAGAATGAAGTGCCGTTGTGTATAAAGCTGTTGCCATTTCGTTCCAAGAGTTCTAACTTTCAACCAGTGTTTCCACCGCCTTTCAAAAGAACACTGATGCAGTGTGCATGGAGGGTGCATTTATAATACTCTCCAATAATCAGGTGGACGCATATGTTGAGGTGCCGATGTAGTCGGGGAAAACCAGGGCGAATGTATATAGACTGGTGAAACAAGAAATGATGTTCTGTACACACTAACACCTGGCTAGCAACTGCATCACTGCGGTGCTATCGTAATATACAGTGTGCATCGACTGATTATGTCAATTCGCGTGACAAACCGTTCTTGTGTGTTATCTGCCCTACTAAATCAAAAAATCAGTACACTGAGCCTGTTTGTATTTTTTTGGAAAGTGGCAGTTTACAAGTTTGCTTTAACCGCGAATGTTTGGTTCACAGTGGTTCATTTGTCGGTTGTGACACTATTATCTGTTTAGTTGTGTGAAGACACTAATCCCAGCAGAAAATGATAAACCGTGGTTGTTCCATTGTTATACACCATTCAGTTAACTGTCCCCAATCGCATACGTGAAACGACTTGCGAACAGGTCAGAAATTAGGTGTAGACGTGTCGAGTAAACAATTAGCACTTACTAGTGGGTAGTGTAGCAGATTCGTTTAGTTAGATGAGATCCAATTGTGAGAAGCCAATGCTTCGGCCGGATTCGAACCAGTGACAGAGACAGAATACCCAAACGCGGCAATTGTTCTACCGGCTGAACTACGAAGCTACTCCGGGAGCTTGCAAATTTTATACGTGGGTACTGCGTTTGAGCATACCGTTTCTACTAATGGTTGGAATTCAGCTAAAGCCATCATTCTTCACAAGAGGGCATCAGTTGAATCAGTACTTGGTTATGGAAAATGGCCACTCATACGAGTAGATGATAGGGATTAACAGAAGCTGAAAAGAAGAGCAGTCGTTTGAAAAAAAGCGAACAGTTGTGTTAGGTGATCGTGTATGATTTATTTTAGCGACTATTGGACAGGCAAGTATACAAGTGGTCAATATACGTTGGTTGTTCGTCAACGTAACACAGTGACAAGGTAGTAACGAATTCACGATACTCTCGTTCTGAAAGCTTAGAAGTGATGCCTATAATACCCCGCAACTACTTCAGGGATTTCTGCCGCAATGTTTTCACATAACGGATGATGTACAATGTGAAATGACCATAAGATCTATTTAATTACGTAATTGTTGAGAGAAAAACATTATTGCACTGTTTGCTATCTCACTTTTGTCATTCGACTGTTCCACTAATTTTCGAGATCATAAGTTGTTCCAATGGTCACCTCTGGTCGGCAGCCTATGGGCTATTTTGATCCGATAGACTACGCTGACCAGCACTTCGGTTCTTTCAGATAGACCGAACAAAAACAGCCAGACAAAAAGCAGTTTTGTTCACATGATGGTACTTTCGCATTACTGACTGCATAGGAGCGTCTCAGTAGTGAGCTGACTCTATGAGCGTAGCTACACTACAATACTACAGTCTTCTAAATTGGAAAGAAGATTGTAGAGCGGACACTTTTAGACAATGTAGCACCTCGACTGTTGACGTCTAACTGTGACCACCGGCGTTTTATGTTGTACGGCTGAAAAACTCACGGAGGCTCGAAGTACCCTTAGGTACGTCCATTGTGTGCACCCCTAGTGAGAATAAGACAGTTACTGTGCGACTTATTCTAACTAACCCCTTGTTGTCCACTGAACCAGATATTTGAGTCAGTGATTTCAGAGGAATTCCTTCACTGAAGCTCCACGCCCCGCTACCAAAGTAGACTGAAACATAAGTCGCAAGACGATGCTCACTATCACCTCAGGGATTGAAACTCAGTAACCAAAAGCGACGGGTGCAGAAATGGAGGTGAGCTGATGCAGGGGTATGTTGACTATCAGAAACAAGTGGGGTCACATGGTTTGCCCAGAGTAATTTTTAGCTCATCTATCCAGTCCACTAAATTATTGATGCAGAGAGGTTTCAGCGTTTTATACGGGCAAAAAGAAAATAACGTGGATATCTGGTGGAGTCACATTTTATGTTAATCAACCTGGTAAACTCCCAGTGAGTTGGAGAGATTGAGTAACTTGCAATGACAAACCATCAGAGAAACAGCCACTCTCGTCGAAAATTATTAACTGAGTGGGTGGCTACCGGACAAGTGTGTGACGAAAAGGAGGCAGGATAAGATGGTTTTTTATAGCTTCTCGATGTCGAAATCTAGAAGGTAACATACCAACATTTATTCGCCTTATTTAGGACTGGGGAGTCGTCCCACATCAGTCCAAAGAAACACTCATTGTAACACTTGCATGCACTTGTATGTAAATGACAGTGCGCTGTTTGCCTACAATTCTGAAGAACTACAGCTAATGAAAGCGATATTCGCAGCTGCGACAAAAACACTCGTACTATGCTTCATCTTTCAGCGTTCCTAATAACTGTGTGCTAAGCATACACTTGGAACCATTACCAGTGGGTTCGATGCTCAGAGGTCTCCTGTCTTGGAGGCGATACGTCGACAAATTTATCCGTTATCCACCGGTTGCGACCTCACAGTGTTAAACCTAGTACCATTTTTGGGATTTTTGAAACACTTTTGTGGAAACTAACAGAATGAAGTTTCAGTCAGAACCACATGTCCACAGATCCACAACACTTTTCACGCCGTTGCTCGACAGAGACCTGAACGTTGTACCGTCGGAATTTGTAGATACCAAACCGCTTCCATCCGTGATGTCTAGAGGCTATATTGTATAATCGGTTGTCGAACGTGATCTCAAACGCTGACGCAATTCGTTGAGCGGCTAAAAACGGGATAAAAATCACGTTGCTTTCCAATGGATTACGCAGGTTAGAGCAATTAAACAGAATGAATAACCAGTGGGTCCGTAAGCGACTGTTGTGAAAGTAACTGAAATCGAGCAAGCAGTACCCCGACACCAAGAAGCAGCGATACATAGGCCTTATCCAAGTAAACTCCGGGCGTTTCTGTCTACTTATAGGAAGCAGTCTTAAAACGTCCTGTCAGGAGGAGCGGGATTCGGAATGGCGTCCAAAACGTCAATGAGCGACAGCTCTCTAAATTTGAACTCAAGTGTTATTCAATAGCTGTAGGTCGTGTTGTGTGACCGTATGACGGTTTGATGATTACAGCCGTGGATGTGCCGGCCATCTTGGATTAGTAGATTATAAACGTCCCCGAAGCTTACAGTTAGTCAGCAGAAAGCAAGTGGGTTGGAACTATACGCGTTTTAGTCGGCTATACAATTCTTTCTAAAAGCCAACGATCCCCGTCGTTTAGCAAGCCGTTCACTGCATTTTCCGGAATTTTGAGACACAGTGGTATGACACCCTTCCTCCTGTTCATTTTTTCCGGTGGTCGATAAACACACTGTTTTGGTTGAAAACTCAGGATTTTAATTTATTTATCTTAATCCACTAATATAAAGTACAAGCCTAGGAACCTTCTTGCGAGTCGAAGTCTACTCACATTACTCGTAGTCTTCCCATTCAGATAGAATTTCCAAAGGCTGGCTGAAAAATCCATGCGGTCAAGTAGCCTACGATCATGGTTGAGCTATATTCAAATTGAAGTTAATCAATTTCTTTACTACTGATTAGCAATCTGATTCTTTGTTTTATATTTCGGATGTCATTCATCCTAGCTTGAATGCTACCATTATGCTTTATCTACGGTTTCAAAATATAATGGATTCATTTTTGTATCACCATTCACCGGACGGATTACAAAAATTTTTATTCACATACACTTCAGTCACACTTGAAATTAGAATAGAAACAAGTGGTATGCCGCAATTCTCTTGTGGTGACGTTTGCATATCAGATTCTGTACCTATCTAACCCGAAATAGGATGCAGATAACGGATTTCGATAGAAACGTAGACAGAGCCGCAAAAATTTTAATCATTGTTGGTCAGATTTGTCTGATATCTTTCTGAGTTTGCATGTAAGCCATCGACCTACTAAGAAGAGGTACATGCTATCACAACAGTGAAAACTGAAATTTCCCAATCGAATCCGACTTAGTTAAAGTACAACTGAAGTAATTCCACAGACGCTTGTTACATAGAAAAAGCTATCAACCTCTACGCACATGCAAAGGCATCCTACTCGAGAGACTGGATAAATTCGTTGGTATAGTGGTCGTAAGTCTGATTACATAAATAAGATTAGAGCAGTTTCGTTGGATAAAACGAAATTCGAAAGAGAAGAAAATGAGAAAAATAAAGTTGTGTTGATTGAATGTCAGAATACCGACTGCCTGAAGCAAATAGAAACGGGAAAGTTGGTTAACACCGCGCAAAATATCGAGGTTATACCTTAGTTTGATGTTTCGTAACTATTTGCAAAATGTTAACTAAAGAAACAATCGATATTCTTTGCAAATGCGTTTTTCACTGGAATACATATGTGCACCTTTTAACTAAAGTCTTCGAACAACTTTCTTTGCTTTGCATGTTCGGTGTTACAACTCTGCTTTCATAAGGAATTTCATCAACCGTTTGTTGGTGTGACAATGCATTAGCTCCTGTGTCTAATTACACTTGATATGTTGACGGGAAGAGAGCAGCTGTGCTCGAGTATTCATGAACTTCGTCCATACCGACGAGTGGGTAATAATTTTGGAGTGTTATTTACTGTATAAAAGGTTCTCGGGACGTTCACTCAGTTCATCATTCCACTCTGTTCATCGCTGTACTGAAGACTATCGATGAAGTAAACGTGTGTCGATGCATTGAGCGGTCCAAAAGACGGGGTAAATTTCGTAATAAAGCGAGGGCAAGCTAATATACTGCCTCCCATAGTTCCGTTCCCTTTGAACAACAACTAAAACTGACACGATATCTAAATTCGCCCGTCATGGAACAGCTCGGAAGACATAACGGAAGTCAAACGTCATTTTCTGCTACTGGAGAACAGCTATCCAGAAAGATTCATTGCACGAAACATGATCGTCGCATCAAAAAATATCCCATTCCAAACGTAGCATTGATTTTGACTAATTAGATGTTCTGCTTTCTTTCCGATGTCAGTTATTATTGTGGTGACACGACACAGCTAAAAGCATGTTTCAGCACGTTGCTTCCCCAGAACTCTGATTCCTCATATTGAGGTAGTTAACTCGTCGAGTGAAAGCCGTAAGTTTAGACTCTAAACCATTCAGATAAGAATAGGTTTTTCTGTCTGTGTTATTCCTACCTCTAAAAGCGACTGATACAATAAGAATGTCATCAGTAGAAGTAGTATACCATTAATTACAAGTAACTAGTCAATGCAAAATTAATGTACTATGCAAAAACGAGTTACCTTTAATCAGACCAAGATGGCTGCATCAGTGAAATCTACGTGAGCTAATATTGTAAAGCTTGACTTTTTCCCGACTGATAGCTCGCATACCTGACTGCATGAGTTCACACGTTTTTCGCAGTACCATAACTCAGCTTGGTTGACGATTGATCTGGCTTATTGACAACTTCACAATAGGCGTAATCGAATCATTACATTTAATTGTTCCGTCATAGTTTACGAATGTTACTCGCACTTACCTGAACCAGGTAGTATGTGTTATTTCGGTCGTGTGTAGTGAGCAAGACAGCCGCTTTTCATCCACTCGGACTGGAGTTGAATTCCCTGTCGCCTTTTTTCAAAGAAACCTAATTTAAAAAAAATATGACAATCATCCTTCCAAATCTGGGCTTACTCGTCAGACAAAGTGCAAATCTACGTATGAGTACAGTACTGGTCGGCTGTAATCGAAGCAAACATAATCTGGGGTCAGTTTATCAATATCGGTTAGATAGGCTCACTATTTAACAACGAACTGCATGTGGCTCTGAATGTTCCATTGTTACGTACGTCAATTGTCCGGTTCACTCACTTGTGGTCGACACTGAACGCTCGATTTCTGTCTACGTACCTCACTTGATAACCTTGTGGTGTGAAATACAGACACATCCAACGTCCTAACCAATCTTGATGAACAGCGGATGAGTGAGTTTCTGTTTGACAACTTGCCTAGAGTCAATATACAGGCATCAGTAAGGGTTGTGAATCCGCTCTGTGCATGGTAACCTGAGCAAGCTGGATTAACCAGACGGGGTCTTCGAGACGTGGTAACAGCCCGGTCGGGAATGATTAGTGTTGACTGATGAGCAATACACTTACATCTTGCACAGTGCTATTCTGAGCGTCTTCCAGCCGGAAATTAACTTTAACTGCAATGTGTTCCAGTGAGAACATCTATCAATCACTTTTCCATGGAGATATATGGTGTAGTCATTTATCCCACCTTCTGTTCTCCTCACATGATTAGTTTTTTCTTTCCATCTAGCGAGCTTTTTCCCAACCATTCCAATGATGTAACAGTTTAAGATCTACCTATCAGCAATAACTCCTCCCTGTCTAACACAACAGACTGATAGATGTGACTAGCTGACGTGTATTCCATTCTTCACGTAACACAAAAACGAAGGACTAATGTCATCATTAAAGATTCACCGATCATAACCTACTTTCTGTCAACCGTGAATTTCTTCAACTACCAGGAGGTCACTTTGTCTTGCAAGTTCGTCGGTCATTTCATGTTGAAACTGCATTTAGTAGGCTGCCTTGCCTCTCAGGGTCTCATTTACACATAATCTACTGCTCCATCATCACATACGCACACATTGTTTGATTTGCCGTAATTTTCTCCATACCTGAGACAAACGTTGTAACTCACAGACTAGACTTTCCGGATTCGGTTACTCGTTAGGTTCGTAGACCCACTTTCTGCAACCTGCAGACACTGGCTAGCAGTGTTCTTCCGAAGTAGGGATTCGAGGGACAATCACGGTTGAGCATACAACATGAACAAGCATCAGCCAAAGACCCAGTAAACCATGCACACGACTTACACAAACAAAAAACACAATGGTGATAAGGACACGGAAGTGTACTGTGTCACACAATCAAAATCTAATTCCTGCGCGCTTGAGGATTCCGACCGCGTCTTATTACACTACTGAAAAGAACATTTGAACAGATTTCCAAATGTGGTCATGTATCCCGTATGAGCTTAATCAATATTTCAACGCCCGAGCACTTCATTTTCTACATCAAGTTTGCATAGTGAATTTTTACTGACCCAATCCGTCTTTCCTTGAAAATTATCTCAGTCCGCTTCCACTCATATTGCACTCCAATTTCATGAATACTTATTCACAAGGTATCGATCAACCAATCAGTTACTGTAAGAATCACACTTCATTGGTTGTCGATGATTAACTTTTGAAAACGTTTTCCCGATGAACATTCTCGACGGGTTTACATACGAAATTTACGATAAGAGTTTTTCGCTGCAATCGCACAACTAAGCTATATAAACAGCCTCATTATGCTTACAGTTGCTTCTGATTTCACTGGGCCTTGTGAGAGAATTTTTGGATTTCTCTTAGGCCACTTTAAAACGGCAATTTGAAATACAAACAAAGATAAGTAGCTGCAATTTAACTGGGAATTTCACCAGAAACTGTATGGAGTAACGCTAAAAATATATGGTGGACCAGAAACATTCTGGGTACGCAACTGTAGCAACAGGACTTCAAGGGCATGTTGAAAACACAACACGTACTTTGTAACACGGATAAACATAAGTTTTCACATGCATCCGTATAGTTCACAATCGGCTCAGTCATCTTGGGAATTTTGACTGGAACGTTGTTAGCTACAAGCTGTTTTTGTACACAATGGAATAAATGCGAATTAATTTTTTTGACGAAGTAACAGGAATCGCAGCATGTCAAAAATTAAATTAGCGTTCGTAAATAGCTATTACTTTCAAAACGCTTTTTTGACAGGCCCAATTTGAAAGGTAATTAAAAAAACACAAGATCTGACACTTATTCTACATCTGGTCTGAAGTTTCAGTCCAATCGTTAAACTTTTGAGCAAAACGTGTAAACAAACACTGATTTTAAATCAGACATGATTGTTTAATCATATGCAACTGCTCAGCTTGAACCTTAACTGTCCAGTGTTCGGCTTTTCAGGCCAATCAAAGGAACGGTTAGAGTAAACAAAATTGACTGTTTATTCTCCTATCAATAGAATGGGATAACTCTAACACGATCGGACTTAAGCACTAGGATTCCTTTGAAGCGAAATCCCCACAAATGACTCACTAAAGTCTTCCCTTGTAAGCCAAGCGTGCTGTTATGTGTATACAGCTCAGGTTGATTCATTTGTTTACTTTAAATGTTTTCATATGTCGATGATGAATTCCGGCTCAAGTGTGAATACACACCGTTTGTGTACTTCTGTAATGAATAGATTAGTGTTATTGATTCAGAAATCCACCCTTGACAGTTCTTCTGTTTGCTGGCTTGTTGGTTTCATGTGCACTAGTCAGACGATGCAATTAATCAAGTTCAGTTGGATGACTTCAGAATCACCGATATAATTTCCCTGCGCAAAAGACAATTGCTTCGCAACTGTATGCGCTTCCTTCTGCTGTTTCCAATATCATCAACGTGCGTGGTTTTCAACTTTTGTCTACCAACATATCAGCTAATCAGTTCACAAACCATTAAGTTTGTTTTGCTAAGCTACTGCATTAATGTCTAGAGACCCAACAAACTGACGAGATCTTTCGATGAACATAAAAAACGCCTTTTAACTGTGCTTTTCGGTCCATGGAACAATGAAGCTATTACGCGTCAAATTGAGATCATATAATTGAATTAATGTTGTTTCCACTGCGAATGGCAACAGTGCACTTTACAAGTTCATCTGTCGCTCGACTGTTTATGCTGGTCAAAATTAACTACTGCAAGTGATCGACTGTTTCGGGACGTACTTGCTTTCCAATAACCACAACTTAACGACGGTTGTGCTACAAAACTTTACGTGGTAGTTTGCCCCCATTTGGTTCACTCTGTGTACACTAATACGGGCACCTGATTGGTCCAAACACTGGTCGTATCGATCGGTCGCTCTGACCTCACAGTTGAGACTGACTGGAGAACTCTCATAGCTTCAACAGCTTCGAGAAAACTGGCATAAGCTTGTTGCCACACGAAACAGTAGCGGCTCACTTTTCCAATCCTGTAGTTTGTTTATTCATGGAGGTTAACGGACATTCTGTGGGGACAAACAAACATGTGAATAGTTGCCTAGTATCCAGTGAATCATCCGTGATAGGAGATCTCTCCGTCATGGATTTACTTAGAGATCCATTCAGACGGCCAAGTATCACATTTCGAAGATCACGCAAGAAAAATGGAGAACCGTCGAATGATCAGATTACTGATCTGCCATCTAAAACACAGGTATCAGTATGGAAACAGTCTGTGGATAGCCATTTCCCTGAATGTTTGCATATTTCCTATTTTAAAACTTTGTGTGCTTATTATCTCATACATATACCATCAGGAGGACAGTCAGAATTAACCACGCAACGATGTATGATAATAGAAGGAGCCAAACAAATTTTCCATCGACATTCTTTACATGTTGCACTATTCATACAGCAGATCCTAAACTATACCCGAGGTCAGTTTCTGTCACACCTGCCTATGGGCTTTCAAAAGGTCGAAACACATAATCTGTTTGAAATTTATTGTTGCTTTCTAAAGCACTCCTGTGTTGTACCCGTGAGACTGAAGGTGGAAGTTTTTTAATCTTGGCTAAAGGTCATTCCACATATATGGTTGAACGTTGTGAAGGTATAACACTGCCTAGCTCTTTCAAGTAAGCAACCACGACCGTCGAGGGCAGTTTCTCGTATCCCCTGTGGAACGTCTGGCTATATAAACGCAGTAGCCACATCTGCCGGGAACGTTAGTAATTTTGCTTGAAATGATTGACAACCAAGGTGGAACGTTCGTGTCGTAAACACACAGGTATACACTTGAAGTTAGAATTTGGAGAGGCGTAGGATATTTGTCCTCAAGTTTGTTTAATGCGGCACGTCGTTTCCAGAAATATCCAAGTTTTACCATCTTTCTTTCTTAGTCCATAATTTTCCAAGGCGTTATTTGTCTAGAATTGCAACACTGGAAAATACATGCCTATGTGCTAACGTTTTTCCATGTGTTTCTCGAGTACCTGATTGTTCAAACTTAATCCCACCTTAACATTCAAACGGAAATCTAACTCTGCCTTGATTTGTACTGCTCTGTCGAACTCACGGGCGTTTGTTTACGAAATGTTTACTCTGACACAACTGTGTTTTAATATTTTGCTGGATGCATCTTAATTGAACTGACCCTATGTAAATTGGATGCGCGCAATCTAGCGGTAAATCAGTCAGAATTTTGCACAAGTCCAGAATTTGGAATGTTACACTACGGCGTCACTCGGCGTTGGTTCAGGCTTACTTGCCCGCTAAGACACTGAGTATTTGACAAAATCACCCGGTTAGAAAAAATTGGCAAATTTTGAAGAGATTACCACAGGTGCATACTGACGAATCATAGTCCTGGAATGAACAAATTCTTTCACGTATGAAGAGATTGAACGTGGTTACTGAACGTGATGACGTCATGGATGTCCAAGATAGGTAACCTTCCCATGATTTCCCTGGCGGCCACAATAAGCGCTCTACACACTCTGGTCTCGCAAATTCCCCCACTAAATTTCACAAAGAAACGTTGGAAGGTCGATCTTTAAGTATGCGGAAAATAGAACAGTGTAGTACTTAAGGTATCTTGCTGATTAGATAAAACTACTAATTAATAATCTGTTGCTGTCTTTTTCTTGGGTTTCCAATCCGAGTAATTAGCATGATTACGTGTAGATTTTTCTTGCGTTCTGAGTAATTTATCATCAACAGAATCTGTCTCTGATGTTCTACCACCTTTTATGTCTATCGATCGTTTGGGTCACGGTTCTACCAGATAAGGAGGGAAGGACTATCACATAATTGTTTTTTCAAGGTCAATCCACCACAGGAAACCGTGCTATGCGCACCGGCTTAAGTGTATCGGCAATGTTCATTCAAAACCTGCCAACTCAGCTACGTCGTTAGAAAATTTAACTAGATTTTTATCAGACCAATAGCTTAGAGCACGTTTTAGTTAGTCTGGACATTCAAGATTAAATCTTTAACATTTTTTTAGCCTGGCAGGATAGAGTAGAAGTTTGTTAAAAACTATCAGTAGCTAAGTAACTAATGAATAGTTTGCAAAAGTGCATCAACATGTCAACCAGAGCCAGTCACGGAAAAGATGTCATCTGGACCGGCTCAGAAAGACTTTGCCGCTTCACCACATTGAACTTTATAAGAAAGTCTGGTGGGGTGCATGCTTGAACTGACGCATCTTACGTAGTGTGCTGCACAAAACTATTTCTTGATACCGTCTTCAATTGCTACCTAATGAAGACATTCGACGGACAGTTATCAAGATGTATGCGGTACGCACGTGTACTTCGTCTTGATTTGCGTCTGCAACAATTTTGAATAACTGCACTGAACACTAACTAACTTTGGTTTTGCCAGTCAGTTACGCCTTATTAACTTGGCTGTTCGTGTGAGCGAAATCAAAGCAATTGGTGTGCATTTGGGAACGTTCGTAGATCTTAATGATAACGGAGATTATTGAAACGTTTCAGACACTCACTTCGTACGCGGCAGGAGCTTCCACCGCACTTCTCGTTATACAGGGAAAATCCGATGGTTACAGGACACCATGAGGTGTTTAAAGTTAGGCAATTCTGTGGGTTCTAACAGCTCTGATCTCTTTATCTAACATAGTTAGAAGGTACGGCATGTCATGCTTGGGATTACTGAATACATCAACTCTTACACATTGCAGCATCTCTGTGCAAGTGGGTTGTTTTTGTACACAAAACTAGTTGGTTCTGCCTCAGTTGTTTTTCGCACTTCACTCCTTCTGGTTCGTGCGTTTCAGGGAACATCAGCTAGTACCAATGAGTGCGACTCGAAAGGTGGAAACTTCTTTTGTATTTATCTCCATTTGTCCTCACCTGTGAACATGTTCAGTCACTTTTTATCATACTACTGAGAAGTCAGATAGCGGACATGATAGTTTAGATGGGACTCAGTTGTGAGAGGTCTGAACTCGAATAAGACACAGTATATTACATCATGTCTACTGATGCGTAAGATAAAAGTTTCCCCACACGTTAAAGTTTTTTAGGGTTTTCAGAATAAAGTAAGTAATACACAACTGTGAATAGTGTACCAGGTCTAACGAGTCACTTTTCACAAGCGAATTGTGTAGGCCTATTGTCAATTCAGCGATCACGTGACACGATAGTCGAGTTTTAGGGCTAACGCTGAGTCGCAGCATTCCCGTGCTAGGCATCGCTTACGTGACCTAGATAGAATCACACAAATTGGCAGTTGACAGCTAAGCATAACTACGTTGTATCAGTTTTAGAGAGATGTTGCTTTGTTGGACTTTCCAAACCATAGACCAGAAGAACTGACCGTGGGCAGAATCACTGTGTAGGCGGATATTGATCAATTTTGTGGGCTAAAGAGGATCAATGGACAGATTAACAGAGGACGCTGTAGCGGTGTGTGAAAATATAGTCATGTCAATGACGGCCAAACATAATGGAAACTGAGAAGACCCTGCAAATGTTAATACGCAAAGAGATGGACGGAAAGTTTCATTGTCGATGCAGTTCATGAGGAGAAATAACACAAGTTTCAAAAACCCCTCGAAATCGCCTTCATCAGTAAGCATCTTAGGACCGATTTTTTGATATCGACTCGTTCACCACGTGAATTCTTTATCCATATTTAAAAGGGGCACAAATCTGACGTGAGTTTCGACTAGTTAGTATATATCGTTTCACAGTAAGACTCTCCCGCATTTCAACGCCCTGCAGAACAAGCGGGCATGTTCGTATCAGTTGTGACCTATAGATTATTCAGGCATTACAAACTTCAAGCAGCAAACGAACTACTTGGTAATTAGTGGTACATTTGAAAACGCAGATGAAAAAGGGATTTTAAGACACCACACAGAATGCGGTGATAAACAATTGAGGGGGAGACAACGGTTTTCTAAGGGTATTACCTGGAATGTTCGTCACTTTTATTTCGAAGAAAACGTTAACCAATCAGGATGGTCAGTATCCAAAAGTGACCCACCAAGAAAAATGAAATTATCTCTAAAAAGACCTTTATGAAACGTTTGTGTGGTGCCGCAGAACAAATTCTCCGTCAAATCTCTATCTACTATACTTTCTGATGGCTGACTTAGCACGCTTCCTGTAGTTATTTGATAGGACGCTTGTTGTGGTATTCCGCTTCAGACCGTACGTGTTTCTCCACTACAATCGTGTTTCAATTTGCAGAAACTAAAAAACTTCTCATTCATTTTTGCAATGTGAGTAACTTGCCTGAAATGCTCATATCAAACACAACACGCCAGTCAAATCGTATAGCACAGGGACACACATGAAGCGGTACCTTCACAGATGAACAGCCTGCTTGACTATACATAATGGTTGCATTGGATATGTGGACAGTAGGGTAGCACAATCAGTTTGGTCGTGTGAGTCAGATTGAAACTGTCACGGAGGGTTAGTGAAGGACTGTTTGTCTACAACATAACCAGGGGATACTTTAGTTGCGAAACCGTTCGAACGCATTCAGGGAACAAGCAAACACTGATTTGGTAAGGTTTAAATAATTACACTCCAATGAAAGATCGGGTACAGATTCAATTAATGTAGGGAAAATCTGTCACGCTGCTGCGGAACCCCACCCAAGCTAGTTGAAAAGTAGAGTACTGCAACCTGCAGGTAACGTCGTGTTGTTCTCAAACAATCTATTAAAATCTGTCACACCCTGAATAATCAAAATACCGACAAGCCAGGAATACTGTACTTCACACCCCTAGTGTTCATGTATTCTCTCTTACAAGCGCCTTATTTTGCGACAGATGTGATCTGGTAGACATGATCAAGAAATTGCAAAGGTACAGAGTGAGATACACTCCTAGACACCGCGTCTTTCAGGTAATGGTGTACAACTGGCTTAGGAGTGCACAACAATCTCAATCGTGCAGCAAGGAACGTTATCCTCAGCGCCGTGTCTAACCTTTTGGCTAACGATATATTGGATATTTCATCGTTTTTCGGCAAGTTTGTACAAGTGATCTTTTGCGTGTTAGCAATTTGTTTTGATACCCAGTGGCGCGAAGTTTTTTACATGAAAACTTGAGCTCTTTGTTTTGCATGTCATCAGCACAAAGTTTACAGATTCGATCCTACAGACCACGTATCAGTTTCCATTTCTGCTTCGTTAGAACAAAACCATGGAGTTGAATGTATCGGCCATTCCACATCCACTTCCTGTGTGCACTTTTGTGAATTCATCCCTGTAAACGCTTCTGTTAGGTAACATCAAGAAAAGCCAGTCTTCCGTCCTGTTCCATTTCCGTAATGAAATGTACCTTCCTATGAGTTGATGATGGTAGAAAATCAGTACCAGTGTTGTTATCGAGAAAAAACAGAAAATATCATCTGCATAACATTTCTACACTGTGTACTATCTTATCAGTCCAACCGGCTTTGTTTGTTTGATCATCCCCATAAAAATATCAGCCGGCAGTGGGCCTGGCAGTAATCTCTTTGAGACCCTATCCCTTTGAAGATAGATTTTTCTGTCAAACTGAACTTACAAGGTAACAAGAGCTTCTTGGACCGTCCATCTGATATTCCACACTTTATATCATTCGAATGAATGTAATTAGGCATACAATCATTTATTTCTTTGAATGACGCGCTCGTAGATAGTGAGAACACGCACAACGGTAACAATTTTCGCTGCAAGGACTATCGTAGTCCGCCTGTGAAACACTAATCTGTACCCGCGGAAGTTTTTTGTTCAAGAAGTGAAGTTACCATGGCCTACTGCCGCTTGAACAATTGATGCAGCACAACGGTAGAAATATTCAAAATCTCAAAATGACACTGAACGTACACTGCATTGGTGTTCACACGCCCCTGGCTTGATGACTAATTTCATACTTATTGTGGTGTATTTGACTTGAAGGGTACGTACGCAAAACGAGCTTGTTTGCCACGTTTTAAATTCTGATGAACGCAGTTTTGGACGGTTTCTTTTGCAGTTGTCATCATGGCCAATTTAATATGCCGTTGCTTTATCTTCCTAGCATTCTGAATGCGCAACACAACGCCTGCAGAATACAGCCTATCGACTGATGTTACGACCCCTTGTTCATCCATACCGCTGGTAAGACCGATTGTATCAATGATCACAGAAGATGGGTAGCTAGTTGTCGCTCATTCACCTTACATCACTTCCAGCTGAGCATTCCACAGCAAATTAGCCGTCTTCCTTGCCTGTTCAGTACACAATCATAACTTTCTCACTTCTTCTTGTCGGCAGGTGGTAGGGACTTTGGTTGATGTAAGCTGAACACCACTCACAACGAATGACAGGTGTTGCATTCCCGGAGACTTTCCAGTTAACTTCTTCCGGGAAGAAGTACTAGACACCATGCTGGGCTTTGCTGAAGCTCTCCTGCAGCACATATCTTTGCAACGGTCAGGAGTTGACCCCCGATCCACGCTTTAATGAATCAACCATGTTAATCACTTACTCACTGACTTCACAGTTTTCGTAAACTAGCCCGACACAATATATCTTGTCCAACCTCTAATGTAACTAAACAGTAAAGCGTCCACCCAACTGGGTTGCATGTAGGTATGTCGCGTCCTGTTAAGTTCAGCTAA
Source organism: Paragonimus westermani (assembly GCA_008508345.1). Classification (NCBI taxonomy): domain Eukaryota; kingdom Metazoa; phylum Platyhelminthes; class Trematoda; order Plagiorchiida; family Troglotrematidae; genus Paragonimus; species Paragonimus westermani. Next base: position 53,244 of record QNGE01001426.1, on the reverse strand, counting down.
CATGAATGTGGTCAAGCCACCCATCCTCTGGATCAAAAGAAAGACACGGAACAATACATATGCATACAGATAAATAATATTTAACAAGAGGTGATATTAGGTGAAAAACGGGCCACAATGCATGCACAGATGAAGAAAGACGATATACAGAGTGGAAAGGAGTTGTAGACAGAAACGAAACTTTCACCAGGGCACACAAAGATCCACAGAGAGCGCCAGTGTCACCTGTTTTGTACGGCATCTCAAACCGAGGAGTCCCACTGTCATTTGGACCCTACTTAAGATGCCGGATAGGCCTGAGTGAAGCAATCACGTTGTCAGTGCCTGCATATCCCCAACTCAGTTCATACGCTGGCTGGCGGACTGATATTGCCATTCTGATAAGCAGGTTGCAAACAAGATACAATGTGGCAAGTGGGGAGTTGACAATCATAAGTTAGCCTAATGAATCCCCTGAAATCAAATTGTTAAGCTCAAGGATCAACAGTTCGTTCATCCCAAAGTTATGCAAGAAAAATTCGTCAGTGTTGAAAAGGTTCTTCTACAACGAGAGACAAAGGTGGTAGGAAACAAGTGAGCCGTAAATATCCTCCTCAGGGATGGATCACGTTTCGCAGCAGCAGAATAAGATGGTTCTTACCGTTGCAGAAAGTCCGGAGTCCTGCAGGCAACACAAGTAGCGCAATTCGACAAACGTCATCCAAGCTTTAGTTCTACGATTTGCGATTTCACTGAACATACCAGAAGTACTGATGCAGCTCCGAAGGTATACCGAATTCTCAAATACCTCGAACGGCTCATCACCAATGATGACACCAGGCGAAGATTCCTGGCAACTTTGCAACAGCACCTTACATCTGGAGAGTGCAAATGTCACACCAGGCTGACGATTTGGAACTTCCAGTTTAAGATGTTATAAGATTCACAGATGATTGTCGTATCGTCTACATACTTCACGCTTTGAAATCGAGTGAGTGAAGGCAGTTCCACACTATCGTATCTTGTCCAGTGAGAAGGTGAATGGGGAGAGACTGGACATTCATTTCCCGCACCAGATGAATTCCCATGAGCCCCAAACCAGTCTGTCACCAAATTGCCCTCAGTATGCCAATATACCTTTCTGGAGCTAATGAGGACTTTAGCAAATAAAATCCGGTTATCGTGATGAATTTTACTGTTTCAAAAATCGGTAGAAGATGAATTACGTGTGTACTTGAGAGTGTCCATGTATTGGTGTCACCATTTTGAATCACAAATATCAACGTACTTTGTTAGACTAATCCTCAGACTTTGGCGTGTCCCTGCCGGGTAGCAGTTAAGTATGACCAAGGAATTTACTGCGCACAAAATACTTCTGGCGTTGGTCTATAGGCACACGTTCTGAGAAAATATAATGGCGTATTGGAAACAAGCTGGCAATCACTTAATACGGCCAAATGTGGACTTGGTAATTCTAAGGATCTCTGTGAACAGTGTTTGTTTGGTGTTGCTGGTTGTGCGAATCAACGAACTGGTGACTTCCATCCAGAAGGAGTTACGCAGTTGATGAATTTACATCTGGGTTCACTTCAACTGAACGTATCACGCTATTAGTTCACTTACTAGTTAGACTGGTTACTCAGTAGTTTTGCTATATGGTCAGCCAGCAGCATATTAATCTGTTTGGGAAGTCTGCCCTAGTTTGGAGTGGCAGTATATACTCAACAGGAGGTTTCAGGAACCGATGGTTAAAGATCGCAATGTGGCTACGGATGTGTGAAGTACACAACTTTTAGACCATGTTTTTAGAACGTAGTTGTTTGAAGGACCGGTCGATCCCTGGGATTGCAATAACGAACCCAACTTTTGTCTGGCCGACGGCAAACCATCTACGCCAATGATCTAAACATGCACTGCGTGGAATTATGCGTGGAATTAATCAAACCACAAAATCCTCTCCCAATACGCGTGTCACCATTGGAAGCGAGCAAACTCATTGTTAACCGTTCGTTCTCACTTGTGGTTTGAGAAACAAGTCAAATCACGCCAAACGAATTTTTACAGAGAGTTTTTCTTTGAACACAGCCCAGCATCAGAGGTCTATCGAACTGACTGGTTTACTGCACTGGTATGTTTCTCTTCACCATTTCTGTCACCAATTTTTACGCCCTGTGGTTATTTGCTGGTTCAGCTTTCTGCAAATTCAAAATAATTGGAAAACATCCACAAAGAATGCTGCCAGAGCAAAGCCCTGAAGGTTTCAGTCCCGGCTTACATGTATTTAACCAAACAACTGACAAGATTATAAGGAAATTATGCTACTGTACTGTTCACCAGTGTTTATTCACCTTGATCAGTGTACCGTATTCAAAGTCACACTAACAGTGGGAGAGAAACACGTACTGTTCTCTTTGGTTATGTCAACGTGCGTTGTTTCTGAGTTGGCTGCCTGGATCAAATGACCGTTAGTCGGGGATCAGACTGTTTCCGTGCAATTTTTTACACTTTCTTTAGCCACATGCATCTTGGAAACCAGGAATTTTGAGTTGGGAATTGGTACCTCGGTCCCCCACAAATTTGGTGGGTTTACGTAGATAACAGACGTAATCGGTCTCTTCCTGAGAACTACAGGAGAATCACGAAAATGTTGTCTTCCCTTTAATTGTGCTTGTTTCTTCCCGGAGACCCATCGATTCACTGTGATCATTTGACGAGCTACCTAAAATTCCGCTCGGATACTTGATTCCCTTGAAACACAATTCTGATTTGGTCAGACAGATTTTCCTCACCATGCCTGGAAAGATTCCGAAGGAAAGAAGAAGAAGCTTATGAATCAAAAGATTATTCATCCATCAACTGGCTTTCAGAGTCTGTAACGTGTTTATGGAATCATTCGTATTCGGTGTATATCACCACAATATTTCGTTACGAAAACTACCGATGGATCTCGCAAATCATGAATAAACTGAGTGGATTGAACACTGCTGACAAGAAACTGGTTGTTGATTTGAATATCTTAGCCGTAATTGTAACTGGAAAACGAGCAACTCCCCCTCACCTAGAACAGAGTTTTTTGCTTCCAACGGTTTTTTCAGCTTCAGTCGACAGCTCAGTTATTTCCCAAATTACTTATCCGGTTGCAGTCAAATAAATCAAGCGGAACTGGTGCCTACCGTCGAGTGTTGTTAAGGAATTCGCGAAATTCTTAATCCAACCAGCAATTGAACCATTCACTCAGTATTTCTGATGGTGCAATTGCTACTGGAGGACGGTGCGCGTAACGCCAGTTCCTAGTATAGGAACGATTGAATTTCATCCGCTCTCCTGTATATCTGCAATAATGCAAACTTCTGAAAAACTCATCCATATCCGAATGAAAGATCAGGTGAACATCATGGATTCCAGTCAGTTTGTCTATCATCGTTCACGTTCAACCTTGAATACTATCTAGGAACTACCCTGAGTAACAACATAACAAGGTCACTTCATATTGTCAATGTGTTTCTCATAGTTTAGAGGACTTTACTTTATGTCCAGCACATAAATTCTCCCTCCATTCACCACCACTTCGTCAGTTGTTTTACTAAGGTATGTGTATCCCTCCCACCAGATGTACTGCTCCTCTGTTTTTTTCCATGGTCTGTTGTCAAAGGACCTCCCACTTTTTGCCGAATCTCTAAAGCATCTGTCCTGTTGCACTGGCATCTCCCGTAAACAATTCGTAGAGTGTATTTTTTCTCATCATTTCAAAATGTGTGTGCATTTTTTTTAGCAAAAATTCTAACGGAATAAATCCGCTGAGTGTATTTGGATCTCTCCGAGTGTGTTTCTACCTTCTCCACAAGATCCCTATATCAACTTTTATGATGGATCATGTAAAAACATTTACTCACACTTACTCGGTCTTATTGCCTCTTCATTTATCCTTATTTAGTGCGCTTTCTATTGGAATAGATTTATCCAATTCTTGAGTTAACTTCAAAACTGAATCAGTAAAACATTTTTCACAAATGATGCGGCCACTTTTCTTAGCCTGTTAGTGATTCCCACAACTGTGTTAATACTTTTGTGACCCAAACATACCTAATTAAATGTCTTGCATTTGCTGAGAATGCATATAAAAACCACAAATCCACCTCTCGATATGCATATAACACTTTGTTGACTTGATTTGAACACATCCATGCAGTTTCTAAATATTGAATGCATAGTCTTCAATCCTTAGGTTCTCTTATTTAAGTATGATCCGTTCATCACTGTGTTATCATTGGATTTTGTACAGATCTCATGAGTACGTCTTGCTTCATTACTGGTTCAAACCTTAAGCACTACGCTAGGCTAGCATTTGATAACGGTTGTCTCTGTGACGATTTAGAGTTTACAGGCTGATATAAATTTTCGCAATGTAAATGACTGTACCATTACACTAACATCAAAAGTGTTTTTGACCATGCGGTAGGTAATACCTTCTGTGCCGTATGTAATCGCATTGCTGTCATGCGCAGTCTGAGTTTAGCACGATTTTGCGTGAATAATGCAATGGTTCTACTATTAGTGTAAAAAAAAGGTTACACCTTAATTTTTATTTCACAATATTCACAGTAATCATCATCATATGAGCATGCTTTGAAATAATTTAATGTTCCAATCGAAATAGCTCTGGTGCACATCTGCAGAGAAGAATCGACTTTTAAACAGTTGTTTTGAGCAGGACTGATCACTTCAAAACAAACACGTGGAACAGATATTTCGTTTACTTTCCATCTACTTTAAACGAAATAGTAGCATGCCTGAAAAGGAAAAACGAACTTCTCTGGCGAGCGCGCCACAGTGGCGCGTGGACAATGATGAACAAATAGAAGCGTACTCACCAATGTCCAACTCCTCACAGATATCCACTTCTGACTAGAATATACGTGAAATATTCATCATAAGAGATCCAGTTTTTGAACCACAGCTCATTGTGTAAAGGGCAAACTAACAATATTTTTTGTTTAATCCCATACTAGCCCCTTGTTAATGACGGTCACTATGACAAGGAGTATGGTGTTCAAACGAAGGTACAACAATCTGCTAACTTTCCTCGTGTGACCACCCGTACAAACAAAGTAAGAACACGACTTTTCTTAGTGGTTCCGTTTTCAATTACTAATTTTGAGATGACCGCAAATGGACTAAAGTGGAACTTTGATATACCTTGTTCATGGGCCGTCAGATGTATTGTGCAGTACCCAGCGAAGTACGGCACTCAAGATACTTTGCTTCAAACATCGGCAATACGTTTCAAACGTCAATTTCAGAATAATCCCTGGATTTGCATTAACAAACGCTCGATCCAGCGAAATAACACGTCACAATGTAATGACCAGCTAATGGTACCACACAATGTGGACGTCGCAAATAATGTACCACGCTGCACTCCCATCGTTTAAGTATGATAAGTCATAAGAAAAATTAACCTGAGCTATCTGAGAATAATTTGTAAAAGTTGGGTAATCATAACAACAGGGAACGAACATTTTCCAGAACAATTCGATGGGGCGAAGTAAGGTGGAGCAGGTTTGAGAGTGAAAATAAGTTTACACTTGTTAGATCGTATTCAGAGTAGAGTGCAGAAGATTTCGTGGTTTAAGGTAAGCTTGTGAGCTTCATACTATCCGGTTAACCGAAGTGTGAAACACGGGTACATGGTGAATACAAAGTACACTCCAGCACATCGATTCAGCCATTCTCACTCAATGAACCTCCTCAAGTAGATTCATCTGCTGTCCATACATCCCGCTTCTGTTCTCATATCAACAGGGCTTCACTCGAGATTTACGGCCACTGTTCTCACAGAAACCCCTTCATGAAAAGCATCACAGAAACCTGGTTTGCGAAATGACACATTGTCTATTCCCAACACGATAGTGTTTCGGAATGATGAGAAAATCGATAAAGGAGATTCTTCAATTGTTCATTTAGGATCGTACTTGAAAACCTCAAGTAGTTGTGGTAGGATGTTACTGGATCCTCCGAAATCGGTGTGGCGAATAGTCACCGTCGCCCAAGCACAACACCTGCCCACTGCTGTGAGTTACAGATCGCCTTCCGTTCACACAAATACCTGCAGAACCTTGCACAACGCGCTGCACACAACACCGTATTTTGGCTATATTCAAACGTTGATAATGGGTGACTTTAATCATTTGGAGCTAGACTTTACGAAGCATTCATTCATTACTGCAACGTCTCTATCCACTGAGGATTTAATTGAGGAAGTAGAGGTGACAGGACTCTTCCAGCATGTTCGTGAACAGATGAGGTGGTGGGTGGGCCATGCGCCGTCTCGTTTTGATCACATTCTTACTTATGGAGTTAACATGATAGACAGTCTACTTATATCACAGCTCTACTTGGTCCGAATGGTCACAGGTCAGTTGACTTCACCTATCTGAGCGGAGCTGACCAATCTAGTCCTCAGCTTACATGTCTGGGTGCATATCACTGAACAGATTTCATAGGGATGAAACCACTGTTTAATGAGGTTGACTGACTTAGATCCCCCAGTACATTCAGCCTACACGATCACTCACAGCTCATCGTTGAGAAAATCCCCGGTTCCGTTAACAACCATGTCCCAGAAAGGTATCCCCAGACCAGTAGAAGACCGAGATGCCTGAGCAATATAAACACACATCTAATTACATTGAAGCGATTACCCCGGAACAGGTAACAACCAGGACAAAGGGAACTCATACCATGTTGATTGTTATGTGACACAATCGTACCACGCCTGGTATCAGAGTAGATCTTGCTCAAAAGCTGACGGTAAATCTTGTGCTTTTCAGCAGGGAATTCGCAGCATACACGAGGAGTGAGTTTGACATGCTGCACCTGGGAACCTCCGGTAAATTCATCAAAAATGATGCAGGAGTGGCCAACACTCTAGATGGACAGGGAGTAAATATAGCTGTGAGTCACAACCGACTTGTGAGCATATAGCCAGCAGCTCAACTAAGTTACCCAGACTTTCAGTGACACAATTCAGAATCACAGTTGATATATTGTTAACCAATAAGTCGCCAAGCCCGGACTTGATATCCCCTGTCGTCTTGAAAAGCTGTGCTATCAAACCAGCACAACCGCTTGCAACACTTTCCAATCAATCCTTGTCAATCGACCGTCTACTGAAAGCCTCGAAACAGTTCGTAACTACATCGAACTTCGAAGTTGGATGCGTAGATGAGCAGGCAAACCAATAGCGTTCCTCTCAGTGGCCTTTAAGTTGATGGCGAGATTATTGGATGAGTCTCTCCGGGCCAAGGAGAGACGACGAATTCTTGTAACTCATCAGCAGGGAGCAGCACGGCTTTCGTAGGAAATGCTCATGCGTCACGAACCTGACTTTTGCTCGGGACATTTGGACGTACGCTACCGAAGTATGACTCGCCACGGATGTGGTTCACGTATATGAACGAAACCTAGGGACCACAGTGTCAGACAGAATAATTCTGTGTGGAAAATATGGAGCCATGTTTGAAAAGACAAACTACTCTGGGTCTCTTAAAAAGAATTTGTGCAACCATACACCGGACAAACTCTACTCTCAAAGACTGAGAGAATTAGGCCAATTCTCGGTAGATTACAGACACTTCATGGGCGACCTAATTCTTACCTACAAAATAATCCACAACCCGGGTCATTAATTGGCGCGTCCTCTCTCAGTAAATGAAGATGAACGTTTGAGTCCACTGACTAAAACTGACTGACAGAACAAGCAGGTTACTCCACAAACAGAACTGTCTCACCGTTAGGACCTGATTAAATTGAATCACATTACCTAACTCTGTGATCACGCTTGAATCATTCCTGATTCAAAAAGTTACGAATTGGGCAACACATTGAACTGAATAGCTTTCATGGAGCAGTTCAGCGTAATACTTTTATATTCCTAAGAAAGCGTAGAACTGGGTCAGACGGCGAAGAAATCAGGTACCGATCTAAATGAAATTTGAATTGAACTTTGCAGATTCACACATCGCTCACTTGATTTATTGACGTCTGTGACTTCAACCTAACCGTGAAGGTCCTGATCACGGGCTGATCGATTGCAGTTAACAGAACAGTTACTATGTCTGTAGTCGAGATGATCGGGTAGTGTCAACACTACTCACAAAGGGTTGTGGTTAAGCATTTAGATATGATTGATTAATCCTGCCTAATGTGAGCTCACTGGTGTTGGCCTGGTAAAAACGAGGGTAACAGTGCAAATTTCGGTTTGAACAAGGGTATGCACATGTTTCCTTACGAAGTGAACTGGCCGAAAGGCTCACTTGAATAGAAGGACTGTGATCAAATGTGAGTGGCGTTCCATTTTAACTGAAATGCGTTGTGAACACCGTCATAAACAGCACTCAATGCGGTAGTTGCCTGTCGTAACCGGAGTACATGTTTGATTCCAATGGCATAATAAGTACTGTTGGAACCTCACTAGAGCTCTGTTTTCTTTGGTTCCTGAGACAGATGGATGCCATTGAACATATTGTGTGTCTGATACTGAACCACTGAGGTTGGATATGTGTATGAGTACGGTTGGAAGTCTCAATGTGCAAGAAGTCTGCCGGAGTAAACTTTAGTCTTGGTAACTTCAGGGTTAGCGCAAATCTGTATGGAAGAAAAGAATCGAATTGCGTAATCAGACATCAATCATTTCGGCGATCGTTAGCATCTACTACCTGACTAACCTAAGGTGTTTGGAAGAAATTTTGCAGGCCACATAAAGATCTTGAAAGACGATCCGTTTATGCTTAGGAAATCCATGTTTTTTCATGCTCATTCTGATGCCAAATTTAGAGTGAATATTCAGAAAATCATTCAAGTAGATTAAAGAACATCATCTAGCATGACTCGAAATCGGCATGACAGACTACAATGAAAACGCCGCTGCCTCAGCTTTGAACGACCGAGTTAATCCCATCTAATTTTTTCGTTTAATTTGCAAAGTTCCGAGCAAATCACGTCAAACTAGTCAGAATACGGATGCCAACTACCGCCTGATTGACTCAGTCCAGATTATAAAACCAATTAGATTCCAGCCGTATTAAAAAGTGTAATTAAGAATATTGTGTAGCATAACTGTTTGGGACCCAAAACCACCCGTTACGGGTATGAACGGTTGATTCATACCTCCTGTGACATACTTCCTTTGACAGTCTTGTGGGAACCTCCAGTTTGACGACTTGAAAAGATAGGCCAAGTGTCACAGTTATTCTTTAAAACCTACTGTCACCAACATCGGCATATCAGCAGACCACGCTTTAAAGGAATTCCTTATGCAGGAACTCACCAACGACTGATGTCCAGAAAACTATGGATAAACTGCTCGAAACACGTGATTACCACATGAGGTACCCATTTGACAGTTTCATGCTTCCTTTCAGCAGCTGTCATTGCTCACCCTGGAGTTCCTTAGGAATTCGGTAACGCTCGTGTTATGGAACGTATCCGAACTAAATTTTCCAAGGTATTATTGGCTAGTTTTGCTCCTGTCTTTCAAGGCATAGGTCAACAACAATAATCCAAGAGGTGCGAATGATCACAGCATTGTAAACGACGGATATTCGTCATAGGTTACTTGTCTTATAGCAACCACTACTGTATATGCGCGAAAAGAAGTTTCAGTAAATGGGCAAATTGTGTGAAGTGGAACACTAATGGGGTCTGTATTTTAGTTGCATCGTACTTTGTCTGATTTGATAGGCAAAAGTTAATGGGTCTCAGGGTTATAAGGTATTAAATATCTCCTTAAGTTGGCGCTATCGTATTGTCTTCAAGGTGTTTGCTGCTGAATAGATGTCTTCGAAGAAAGCGGTCAACCCACATTGAGGTTTGGTAACCTTTGCAGCGATTCAAGTGCTTTGGTTCAATTAACCTCGGAGTACTGGTCACTTGTAATCTTTCAATGTTAAGTGGGTTAGCCATAAACTGTAAACGTTTTGGTGTAAGTTTAAATGCCATCGAGGCAACTGCAACTTTGTGTTAACGGCCGATGGGTAAGATTCTCTGTCAATCCAGTTTACGTGAGACAATGCGATTAGTGCTCGTGATTCGCACTAAGCAACACCTCAAATGTATGCGGGGATTCAGTTTAAATTTGATCAGTGGTAAGCGTCCACCCTATCGAATAATTGTCAGTCCTCGTTCTAATATGGCTGTAGGTGAACAGAATTAAGATTACTGTCCTCATGTTCCGTGAAAGTGATAACGGCCTAGACGAAAGTACAACACAGCAGTAAATCTGGAGAGTACCTTTATAGTATCAGCTATTACTGAAGGATTGCTACTGATAAAAAGGTCGCTGTGGGGATTAGAGGAGTGACCTTCGGAAACACTGTGCGTTTATAGCATTCACACTGGCTCTTGTAAAAGTGGCATCTGCAAGGAGTGTTCTTCGTAGAATAAATCATTTTAACTATAAAGTCTTTTAATCAATTCAGTCATACACTTTTATGCGTTCTCAGTGCTGTGTGTGAGTTAACTTTTGCGGTAGTCCATTTATAGTGGGATGTTTAGTACACATAGGATAGTACGACCGTCCATGTGTGAAGATTCGATGAATTCGAGTCACCCTTTATTTTCGTTTTTAATGTGTCCTTCTTTCTAGGAAAGAACTCCGTTACCCCTTTCTATGGCCTGCCTGGTAACTCATGGTCCAATGGAGCTAACGACGCTCTGGAAACCTAAACTTCCAAGTGACGATGTTCAGCATTGTTACTCACGCTTTGCTGAGAACGCCATGCGGAATACTCTGGGCATCCGACTCAACTCTCCAAGTAGCACGCAAACTACAACAGTTCCTTGTGGTAAGCGCGTTCTAGTCCTACCGACCAGCTTCGTGCCACCCACAACAATTCTCTATCCACGTTCCCCACTCTGGATTCCAAAGACACCCACACGACCTACAACCGGTAGAGTATCCAGACAATCTTCACGACTGTCCTGTAAGATCCCTGTTGAACCACCTGAGAGGCCGACTTTAACCATTACAGACCTCACGCAGACCACCCAGAAATTTCTTGAAAAAGCTCAAACAGCGTACATGAAGAAATCTGTAAGTTGTCATTGAATGCAAAGAGGTCAGTTGTCGTAACCCGCCCTGGAAGCGGTGCGTAAGGCTGGTCTAATAGTTATATTAAGCTGCCATTCCAAGAAAGTCGTCCCTCACTGCATCGTAACAGGTGATCGGAAATGATACCACTCATTCATTAAAGTATAAACATCCGTTTTGCTCAACATTTTCAGAAGGGTTGTTTGACTTTAAGTCATCTTGATGCTAAACACTACATTTGAGTGTGCAGTTGAATAACAATTTAATGCGCTGTGCAGACTTTCTCAAGGTTGTTCGCACACAGCGACTATTGCAATGAACCCACTGAGTTAACGTTTCATTGGAGTTGAAATGATGAACCAAAGTTCTAGCGTGCTTGACTTTGGCACTGCCATCAGTTGTATTCTCGTCTTAGAACATGTCACGTGCTTGAAAAGATGCACGAATCACGTGAATGGCAGTCAGAATGCATCACATTCCTGTTAACGTTCACTGTTCGCATCTCAGTGTTTTGACTAATTTTCACTAATGTGACACTGGGTACAAGAAATAAACTTCTGAGTAAGTTTCGCACTACCATGAAATGTGCTAAATGTAGTTCTTCCCTGAGAAGTACAGTTCTGTTAACAACTCGAGTAACAGCTGAACATGGATACAAATTAATAAGACCTTCTTGCCGTCTCTGCCGGTCCAAGGAAGGAATACACCTAGCAGCTCCATTATGTACACGACGCAGAATCAACTGTCCGTTGGTTTGTTCGCGAAGGTGCTAGGTAATTTCGATCTTTCTTGTGGGCACTAGTTAGTCGTACCGGATTAACAACAACACAGATGAAAAGAGGCTCGCTGGAACAGATTGATGATATGGCGTACCGACACTTGAAGAATTTGAACTTGTTACGCCTTGTCGAACCTGAAACGCAAATGTATGTTTATGCCACCTATGCTGAACCAATATCAGCCTGAAACGGACCAACAAGAGGAAACCTAGTATGTTTCTATTTCGTAAACAAACAATTGTGTTAGTGCTGTTGACACACCGTTCAAGAGCTATAGTGATGAACAACTGTCCAACATATCCGCATCAACTTTAGCACGACTGAATTCAGATAGTTTTGGCGTCGTGTTTAACACGTTATTGGCAAACAGATCGAAAATAACACAACTTTTTGAGCAAGCTGTAATACGTTCCAATCAGCTCGGGTGACCTTTCTCAGGAGCGTTGTGACCACATTAACAAATGTGATTTTGACTGCAGTTTGCTCTGGTAATCAATTTCGTGAAATCACATTTTATAATTCGAATTCCTACTTTCTAAGTTCACTGTCACTGTCAGAATTTCACCCGTGTTTTTAAATTCGACGAATTATGAAAGATTAAACAATTTATTCCACGTGGGGCTGATGCTGCTAGTGTGAACGTTACTGCGAGTGGAGGTGGTATTTCGTTTAAAGACTTATTGAACTAAATCACTTAATCCCAGTTTAGTCGCTTTTCTTGTCATCTCGAAAGATAATCTAAGATTTCTGTACAACAAACTGCGGCTGCTCGTGTCTGTTTCCTACATTCACTTGGGCGAACTTGCAAATTCAGCATGAGTTTTTGCACACAGCTGACAAAATACGTTTGATCTAACGATGATTCAATCGTCAAAACTGTCTCAACTTCATGATAATCCATAAAACAAAAAGAACTTGTTCTCTAACCCATCCCCATTTGTATCCAGAGGTAGTTAGTCTCGAAATGTAGCTATGTTATAGATTTCTTTGGAACACGACGGATCCGAACATCTGTTGTCCAACCTGGGGACCACGTTATCCAGACATCGACGAAGTCGATTCCAATCACCTGGTTCAACAGACGATTATTCCGAACAATGTTCGTACTCAACATCATCATTTTTTTCCGGACAAATCCTCCTAAGCATCCTCAGCAGCGCTCGATTTCATTCGGTCAAGCGAGCTGAAGAACAGTAACAAACTCCATGAAAACCTGCACCCAGAACTGATGGTACTATTTGTTATTCGGAGGACTCCGAATGCTGAAATTGTACTGTTGTGTCCAATTCGCGTTTGTGTAGATAATACTGGCAGGTTGTATGGGTTTCTATTTGATATAAATTGACTGGATTTGTTGCATTCACACAGACTTTCCAATGAACCACTTTTGAAAAGAATTTCTAGTCTAGAGACACAATCCTTTCAGAGCACCTCAGTAATACAATGTTACAACCAGGATTTCAACCTTCATCACCTTTAATGAAGGCAGCTTTGTTGACGGCTCAGCCAGTGACTTAACAATAAACAAGATTAAATTGTTGTATGCAAGAGCTTAGATATATTTTGCATTAATTTTGAGAATTTTGTGATTTCAACTGGACGAGAATGCCTAACCGTTGGGTCATCAACGTGCATTAATAGAACAGAGTTTAAATTTCCATGAGGTCACTGAGCAGCCTGAACACTAGTCCTGTGGGTATATTGTCCCAATGATAAGTGACTGGCCAACATATCTCAAACTCGGAAAGATGGAAAGAAAGCTCAATCCTCACTCCCGATACTAACCGTATAAAGAACTGAGAGACCGTAAGCATACACACGACTTATTCTTCTGTAAGCAGAATAGCTTTGGATACAAGCAAATATGTCACTAACAATGGTAAGTGATTCTTCAATGAAATGTTTCGCTTAGTTGGGAAACAGCTTGTGCATTCATACATCGGTTAACAAGAGGCTTATGATTTTGTCGGGAAAATATTCAGCTGTACATTCACCTCACGCTGTTTATATCTTGACAAAGTCATTCTCTGACGTAAACAGAATCTATAGTCTAAGCTTAGAAGTTTCCGTGTACTCACATAGATATTTGTTAACACAAAAACGACGTCAGTTTATACTAGTGTGCATTTCTCATATGCGGTTGCTTTGGTCGTTTTTATTCCGTCTTAACGGATCGTCTTCCCTTTTTGTTCGTCTTACGTTTGTTGCTCTATCATACATTCGTTCACAATCCATCCCATTTTTATAATTATATGACCTGGTTATCCGATAGAAAAAAGCGGCAGCATTCTGGTGGCAATTGTTTCAGCTCTGTAGGAATATCTTTTAAGGCAAAAGTACAAAACCTTCCGGAGATAGAAGCTTTTGAACGCTTCTGCCACTAGTCTACCGTTCTGTACTACAAGGTCATCATTTTGTCGTCTACAACAAACTTTTCTAGCCATCCTCTATTATGTTAACTCAGCAGTGACTATCGAATAGACTCTTATGTACATTTGTATTGTTGACTATGTATTGGTTGATTGACCGAAGAGTGCACATCGTGAACAACAATTCCGACTCACTCTGTTGCTCCAGCATCCCGTCTAGTTTGTGAAATGACAGGGGCAACTGAATTAAGCTCAGGACAGTGCGTTGTAATGAAAGTTAAACTAAAGGGTGACAGGGTAGCCTTAGCCATTCGGGTAACTAAAAGCTCAAAACGATGAAAGATTATTAAAAGTATTCAGGAAATGCAAACTGTTAACAGGACAATTCACGGTTTTGTGAAACAGCTTCACTCACCAAAGAATTTATGCACTTTCAACTACTTTTGCGTGCTTCAGTGACATTAGTGACAGGTCTCACCAATGTTTTTATGCGCTCTTCCCCTCCAAGAGCTCACTCCAACAACGCCGACCTTAGTTGAATATCTGCAAATGTTTTTGTATACTCGCTTAATGGACTAGGATATCTATACGAGTTGTTTCAAGTATTTCTAAGCAGATTGAACAATCCACTGAAAGTGTACACACTATGTAAGGTCTGTCTGTTTAGATGAACGTGACAGAAAAACAATTAGACCTACTGATTATTGAATTTATACTAAGCGATTTCTTGCACACGTCCTAGTTGCCACTGACAAGCACTAACAGTATGGGGGACCATGTAGCTCTTCAGGGGAATAGCCAGGACTTTTCCTAGAATTGTTAGCGGACAAAGCATACGGACAATAAAGCCTATTCACACGCAATGGATGATTACAGTCAACTATGCTAGATGTATCTCTATATATAAAATATTACGAACCACTATGTTGTAAAGTTGAAAACTTCAGCTTGAGAACTTAATTGCATAATGTTATCATAAAGCGTTATCTTTTCTACTCAATCCATCATTCCAGACATCTCGGACGAGCTCACACAAACGCTTGATACCTCAGCGAACCATATCACCCTTGGTGCGAAATTCACTCCAAACTGTCGATCAAAACGTGGAACACTGGATGGACGGTTTGATCAGTATTCGTCAGAGTAGCGCCCGACTATTCACTCCAAAAACTCGAGAAAAAGCCGGTGGTTGTTCACGGAAGTGCTTAGTTGGTACAAAGAAAACGACAATCGATTCCCATCAGTTAAATACGGCGCTAGAGATCTCACGTGACTCTGAGGCTGCAACCGACAACAACAATAAGAATAACTTTAATAGCACTGATAATAACACGGCTCTTAATGACGCAGATGTAATACTTAATACACTATCAGTCGGTGATTTACCGTTGACCACTGACCTGCAAGTATCCACGGACTTCGTTTCAATTTCATCTCCCAGCATGGCTGTTAAGGCAGTGGGAGAAGAGAACAGTTCACTGCAAGTCAGTATACAGCTATCTGATTCCAAGAGGACTCCGGAAAGCTAAACTTCCTGCCATTCAGTCAATTCTGAACAAACAAATATCATTTTGCTTAACTATTTCTGAGAAGAATAAAAGGATTAATATGTAAAAAACATGATTGCCCTCTAACCCCCCTCCCGACAGAACGACTTGCAATGTAACAATCCTGATTATCAACTGTGCGCTCATAAAGACTAAAACTGCACACAGATGATCATTCAATTAAGTCAAATTTCGATCCTCACCTTTTACAGTGATTGCTAGAATCTTGCCGATGTCATTGCTTTGTATTTACTTGGTAACTTTCTTTCCTGACTGTTTATATAACCGAAGGACATTACCAAATACGTAACTTCGCGTAACTCCCCCCACAAATATTGTTTAGGAGTAACAATGGAAGTTATGAAATAAATATGATCAGCTCCCTTCTTTCGACGTGTTTCATCTAGTTGTTTCGTGTGTCCAGCAAATCATCTGTTTCAAAATTCAAGCAATCTCAACTCTTATGTCATCATTCATTTCAAATAGGTGAATGATTCAATTTGGTGAGAGGGAGTTGATGCCTACTGAAGACTAATGATTGCGGTCAAAGTTGACCTCTCTAAGATCTTAATCCTAGATCACTCAAGAATTATCTACTGTTTTTCTTCACCGCAGTAACTCAACCATCAGAATGTCCACAACATCTGATAGTTACCATGTAACACAATAAATTGTTCTGAACCGGCTGTCGGGATGTGTTGACAAACTTCTGAACAGTGGTAAAAATCATCACCTATACGTTGCGTTATTAATAGACCAGTAAAAGTCTTGTGTCTACAGAAAGCCTCGAAAGCACTGGTCACGAGTAACAGACCTCAGCGACAATTCACATGCAACATCTTGCAAGCATCGGCCGACTTCGGGGCACTCAACAGACAGCATGTGAGATATCCCTCATGCTACTTGTTAAATTCGGCTCAGCCGGGTTTGTAACCACTATGCTTGATACCGTCTCGTCCTGAACGATATCCGGTCTTTCTGTTCACTGGTCACCCAAGTGATTAGCTGATCGCCTTTTGGTTGGAAAAACATCGAGCGCCTGATAAAATAAAGGAACTGAAACGTTTATGAGTCGAATCAGATATTTGAAGGGGCTTCGAAAAGCAAGAAATCCTTTTAAACTATCGGGGAAACCCAGAGAAAGACTTTTTTAACACTGGGAAAGTATTCAGCGTTAACGAATCTTGAACTGAGAAGAGGATGGTTTTAAATTAACCACATGAACTCCAGTCTCTTAACTTTGATGAAAACGCTGCTGGTTTGGACGGACACGTGCACCCAACAAGAAGCTTCTCCCAAGTAACGAAGTTATGATTGTCGTTGAACGAGCCCACCATGAACAGATCATTCTGGTTGTTGCTTCTTAAACTGTTGTTAAACTGCAAGTAACAAGGTAACATAAATCGGCCGTGCAGTTTAGGATATTCAGTAGTGATCTATGTTCCTTTTGCCCCTCGTTGAAGGCCAATAAGTTTTACCTAACGATTGTTGGGTTAGTGGCGTCAGAAACATCAGTAAGCAAACAGCTTAATCAGCTGACTTTAAAAACGCCGGTTCTTAGTGTGATGGCCGTCCACCCTTTGCAACGTAAAATTACAAATGGTGACATGAATGCACCATATGGATGCATGACGTCATTGAAGTAAGTGTGGTATTTCATGTTGACGAACCAATCGCGCAATGAATTATTTAAGCTCGTTGGATTCCTCATTTTTGTAGCAGTTAACCCAGTGCTAAGAACTTTGAAACCGAAATCCGTTGATGCAGATCTGCCTTGTACTCGTAAACTTAAACACTTTTATTCCCGTAGTCTGCAGCAATCACAAATTCCGTTACACACAACACAATTCTATCTTACATCTGGCTGTTCTCTGGATCACAACAACTAGCCAGTTTTTCAGTGTACTGTAGTTATACAGTTGTATTACAACGTGAATTGATACAAAGGAAATGTTCTGAGGATAAGCGAATGTTAATATGTGAAGTTCAAAATCTACGACTACAAGGCAATATCATGACCAAGCAAGCCGTCAAAAAGATGTCAGCGTGACATGTTGTTTGGTGTGTGTGAATATCTCCCTGAGTCTACTTTCAGTTTTATGCTTCTGGTGTCTGTAATGTTAACATCACAGTAACCAAATTCACTGATGTTGTATAACAACCTCTGTTCCTCGACAGTACGGGTCAAAGGTTGGTACTTCATACTGTGATGTAGGTTTGCACAAAAAACAACTGTCCATCTGTTAGGACTTGTTTCACCAGATAAAGGATTAAACAGCCCTCCATATCCTGAAGCTGCTGATATACATTTGTTTTAGAAAATCAGGTGCGAGCGAACCTTTAGCGAGCCGCTTCAACTGTACAAAAGACTGTGCAAACCGTATGAAAATCCCAAATTGTTTGGCCGTTAAAGCAGCCTTCTCACTGCCGGCCTGTGGTGAACAGAGTAATAAGCGTGGTCAACATGGTCACTAGAAATGGTGAACAAAGAATTAGACAAGAATGACTAGATTACATTTATGTCCGACATACCAGCGTAGGACACTATGACCATTTACTCACTGGTAAGACTCTTCCACTCATTGGACAATTGTCCACATAATCTTGATCTTCTCGTTCCGACCGTTTCCAGAGCACGTGACAATACTGTTCATGGAGGAAATTTCCATTCTTGCAACTAGGACTGATAAGGCCAGACAATTCCTTGAAGTACTCAATCATATGTTCTATCTTACAAAAACGTGAAAACACTGCTGGTCAGGTCCATCCAGTGAGGGTGCTGTTGTATCCACATAACTGTTAAAGAAGCTGTGTATTAGAGTGGCTCCACAGCTGGTCGATCCATCCTTTGTCCTTTTGAAATCATTACACCCGGTTGGGGGAAGCTTTCATATCATGCTTCGTGTACCAGGTCTAGCTTATCGGATGATGAGGTTCACAAGGTAACAGAACAATCAGCAAATGGTTGCGGGATAACTGATGGTTGCATTGACTTCTATGGACTCAGGTACCTTTGATCTAGTTTGTTCAAAAATCGAGCCTGCTTTCAAACCGTGTGGTCTGTGACAAGGGATACAGCAAAAGCGGTAGGATTCTAGTCCGTCTTTTGATAAGGCTTCAAGATAACTCAGCCTGTAGACTTGTTCCGCCTTTTGTCTACAAGACTTTAAAATGGAATTCGACCGAAAATTTAAGACATGTACACAACCTGTATAATTGTCGTGACCTGATAGTACGCCACATAGTCTGTTACTCAGTAAGCTCCACATCTGTCGTTTTACCGAAGATGCAGCCCATATTTCGCCTCGCCTTGGTGAGTCTGCAAACACAACTGCCCGTCAGAAAATAGTTACAAGACCAATCAAAGCGGATAAGTGACTAGCACTTTAACTATCGGCTGACCTGATCTGCGCTGATAGCACGAAACAAAACACCCCCAGCTAACATGACTACCTAGTAAGCGTGCTGGCTTCGAGGTTCATTTTGCTGGCCAAAATAATACATCACTCTGTTAACCGTTTTCATTCAAGCTGCCATTCATAACCAAAACTACTGAAAACCTGAGGCAGGAACGTAAATTTGGGTTACCTACCTAGTCAAAGTAAACACAAAGAAACGAAAAAATCCGGCCCACTCATCCTGAAAGACACTGTGAAGAAAACATCATAGATAGGAGCACCAGCACACTGAGGATGATATCACTAATCTAGCCCACTGTTTCTGTCTGTCTGTACTCGTGTTTCGTATGCTGAAAGTAGATTAGCAAAGTTAGAAGTTTGAAAGAAACATAACAGAAGGGAATTTTCACGATTTTCCAAAGAGTTTGGTTTTTCTTCTATCTACCCAGAGTGACTTCGTAAAGTATGAAAGAGTTCTGACCCTAAGCACGTTCTCATACCGCGTTCGCCGCGGGTTACTCTTGATGCCGCAGCTAACTTCTAGAAGCTACTGACATTGAAACAAACCAAGCGCAACAGAAATGATAAGTTTTATATTTATGCCCCGACCAAAATAAACACACGCGCTTGCAGTCCATTTCTAAAGCTCGAATGCGTTTGTTGTACGTAGGCGCTGAAACGTTAGTACACACCATGTACCTGTTGTCAGACGCGCTGGTGGCGCAACTCACTGACGTTGTGGCTGACATGCTAATCTCGCAAGGACAAGGACCGTAATGCAAATCCGGTCCAAACGAGAATGTGTACCACCGATGATCCCCTTTGAAGCCAGCTAGCCTGAAAACCTATCTCAATACGAAGGCTGCAATCAAGTTCGGATGATGTTCAATTTAAAATTTATGGTTTACATGTAGTTTGGGAGTTTTGTTTAATTATTTTAATGAACACAAATGAGCCTGATTATGATGGTTTATGAGGATTGTTTTCCTCACTATGTCTTGTCCAAATAAGTAACCTGAGCCAGCATGTGTTCCTAATTGCAGCCTGGATATATCCGGTTGAGCATGAGCGCACACCATCTGGCGCACACGATATCCACTCTGTTTCACGTATAACGTGAGTTTCTGTACGGCCGTCGACTAACCTTTCCTCACAAAAATTGTGTGTGTCTCCGGACCTCTGTAGACATAGTTTCTCAGCCCAATTTCGGGAGATACGATCATCTTTAGAACCAGCCTGTCCAAGTACCTACCATGTGACCTATTCAGTAGGTTAGTTCGTTGGCTGTTGCTCGTGTGGAAGGGCCTACTTTCTTATTCTAAGTCAAGTCGTATATTCGTTTCTTTCAGACAGCATATTCCTGTGGAGGAAGACGCTATCCCCAGTGCACCAGCAGCCTGTTTTAAAGCAGCCTTTTCAGTCAAAAATGTGGACTGCTCACGCTGTTTGTGACCACACCTGCTGGTAGATATCTAAATGAGCGATAACTAGCTAGAATATATTTCCCCGACTAAGGGTACCAATTCGATTTGCTCAACCAGAAATTAGCGCAGAAAGAGCGCATATTTTATGGCACTGTGTAGACAAACGCGGTTGGCCAGGTGCAAAACGCTTGGGTGACAACTGAACCAAGCCGACTTTTCCAACTAGCCGGCAGTCAACCTTAAACGACTTAACCTAGGTTACCTCATTTGAGACCTGACGCATTGGTCTCCGTAATGCTGTAGTATATGTAGTGAGTTAACCGGCCCTTCATGCTGTGTGTCAGTGATATTTGTATGATAAAATTCGTTGTCTCATTCTTCTGAGTATGGTGGGTCACCCGACTGACTTATTGACGTTATTATGACAGTTAGTTGAAATACGTTTCATTGGTTTGCTTACCATGGTACTGGCGTGAACTAGAGCTAGCATCTCGGTTCGACTGCAACTAACACTTGCATATCGAAGAAGTCTGCCAGAACAACCAGGACTCATCAAGCTCATCCACACTCTGACAAACGAACCAGTTTCCGTCACGGATGTGATTTGGTCTGCCTCACATGGCCTATAAGCGAATGCATTAACCCTACTTTACTTATGTCGACTAATCCTCGTCACTTTATAATTAGGATGAGTTCACACGCTCCTTGAAACTCCACAGAACTTTAATGTTTGGTCCATTGGTTAGCTTCGCACTGATGACAGCGCCCACCGTCGACTCGTTTTGTTTGGCTAGGTGCGGAGTATCATAAGTGGTCAATGTGGATCCAGTTGGGTGCATAGGTTGATGTTGGTGAATGTGTCAGTTTTCTGTGTCACTGGTTGATGGTAAAATGGGGTGGATTTCGGTTTGATTCACATCACCGAATACGGCTGAGTGGTGTTCACCCGAAGGCCGTTCTGATCAGTAGTAGCACTGCACTCCGCCACACATTTGATCCGAACATTATACTTTGGCCGTTCGTGAACGTCCTTCACCACTGTTCTGTGATATAACGTGTAAGCTGGAATTTTAAGCCTTTTTTATAGTTCGCCTGAATCTATTCACAAACATCACTATTTCTTGCAAGCACAGTGGTGCTTCAGTCGATTCACGTACCATGCTTACAGAGCATGTTTAGTTACGTCCCAGGGTATCGCGACCATGTGAGTATTTTCCGTCACTTCCATGCCATTTGACTCACTTAGTTCTGTCAATTTTCCTAACTTGCAACTGACCGACAGGTTCTAAAATGTTGTTCTTGCACATGAGCAATAAAAATAGTGGCCATGTTCTAGATTCTTCAGTTGTTCTTCCTCCGACTCAATCCTCTTAGAAGATTTTCCACCCACTATTGTGGGTGAAAACAATTTGCTGGGCAGATGCGACACTTGATTGTGCAACTGCAATTGAGCTATGTTCAGTGCCTTTAGATAAGAAAACGGGAACAAGTCATGACAGACAAAGTGGGAGGGAGGGGACTGTGTTTATGGTTACACGTTTTGAGCCTCTAGAGTGGGAAAATTTGAGTCTTCCGATGTACAAAAGGGCAGCGACCAAAACCTCACCGTTAAGTGAACGAACAATTTATGTTTCTTCTCCGTCTGAAATGTTCTAATCGTGGCATTATCGCTTCAAGTTAATTGCATAATAAATGCTCACTATTGAACGCGTCAAGCAACTTGAGCCCTACCAACGAAAGGATGACAATTGCAAGCTAAACAACACACATTTGATAACATTCTTTGCATCCAGAAAACCTTGTCATTCAGCCTTCTTCGAAAAAAGACGATTAACTCATGTATCACTCTTGTTATAGGTTGCCAGTAGTGCATATCCTTAACATGTTTAGAAGTGGAACTTTAGTCAGACTTTCATAAGGCAACTGCGTCGAACATTAAGCAATTGACTTAAAGTTGAGCATGGTAGAATTATCGCATTTGCGTGCTCAGACATCATTGCATTTGAGTAATGTTCAGTCTGCCTGGTCGTCTAGGTAGGAAACGCTGTTTCTCTGACCATTTCAATCGAGAAGCCCCCTAGACAAATTGAAATCTTGATTCTCATTAAAATTGCTAGGCGATATCTTAGGTAACCGACGGTTATTGGTTCCAGCCTACTATGATGGCGATGACGTGGAGGTTAACAAGGTAGTCTAAAGCGAACGTGAATCAGAGCCCTAATTCCAGTTGTCGTGACTACTACTCTGGATGAGCTCTGATAACAGCAGAATTCGAACAGTGATTGATTGATAAGACCAGCTGATTGCAACGTTAGTGGTGGTCAAAATGTTCACATAAAATCAACTGTTATTTAAAAATATGGTTTCTACCTAGCGTTGCAAAAAGATTACCTATATGACTAAAACCCAGTTGAAAGCATGGAAAACATTAGACGATGGTTTATCCGGGGTTTACTGTAAACTGGACGATTACGAACCTGGTTAACAATCGATCGCCTTCTAACCTCTTCGTCAGAAAAACAGAAAAAATCAGGAGTTAAGTTGTGAATGCCACTTCGGACTCAATTGCATTAGGAACGGTTTGAGTTACAAGAATCCGTTTTTCGGATAGCAGGTTCGTGGCCTCCATTTGTCAAAGAACTGGTGAATGCAGACCAAGTTTATAGGGCAGCCGTTGATGTTCAGTTTACCGGGGACATTCATTAGAAACACAGCTGTGTAGGCGGCAAGTTCAAACTCTGGTGAAGTGCCCAGTAACACGTATGCACCGCGCTTCCTCACGTTCCATTTGGGCACATCAAAGTATAGACTGACAAAGTGTGGCTTCTTCGGACATGCCTGTAAACCATGGAAAGGTGGGTGAAACCGGGGTGACAACTACAATTTGGTCAAATCTTACTCACAGTAGATACATTTAATAATTCTTATATTAAACAAACAGTAGTCAAACGAGGATAATCAATCGCTCATTACAAACTATTAATCCCTGATTGTCCAAACTAAGTACGAGCTAAATAGCGGATTTATAAAAGTTGCACAAAATATAACTGAATACAGTCGGGTGACATCGGTTTGTTGATTTGGATCTACTAAATCGTTTCTGTCTTAGTAATAGTGTTCCTGAAGGATTTGGGAATAGCACAGTTTTGTCAGCGTATTTTTCTCAGTACCACCTTTAATACACCCTTGAAGTTTCATACTCTGTTGTTTCCTACTACGCAGCAGACAACGCGAATAGGACACTGCTTCAAACAACCGTTGATTAAGGAATGACGTGATCACTAATTCCTCATTTCGAACGTTATCGTTGTAAACAGTACAAGACAGTGTAGTCTAAAAGACTGATTCATCAACAATTAACTCCAAGACTTTTAAACTTCCGTTTTTTTTCCGACTGTGTTCCTGTTAAATGATCTGTACCAGCACAGTATTCATCAGCCAAATAAGTTAGTATACGGAACGAAACAGTAATTTATTGCGACCATTGTGACTGTCTTATCAACGACAACAAATTACTTCCTCGATTTTGAAAATGGGATGAGTTAACAAGGGTTCTACTTAATGCTTGAGATTACTTCTGCGACACTTGTATTTCGCTTCTGAATCACTAGAAGTTGGCGTTCTTAGCCTTACTGTAGTCTAGAAAAGTTACGGTAATTCTGCGATTCATCCACTCCTTTCGTTCGTTTAAAACCTAGCAAAACCTTTTAAGTTGAGATTCTCAATCCACGTGACTCATTCAGATCATTATACTACGACTGAATGCACTGCACCAGATGTCTTAAACGATAAAGTAGTTTCAGCCCCATGTAGGACTCTCAGGCTAACGTTCAGAGGACACTAAACGGAATCGAACAATACTTGTCTCCAGAACTTCAACTGAACGATTTACTTCAAGGGTCACTCTAATGTAGGAAAATTTATATTGATTGATGCTTAGACTTGCATAGGTTTATGTCTCCAAAGTACAACTCATTAAATGGAGCACAAGACTTCTGCACCCCCAGTAGTGATTTACTGAGGACAGAGACCGCGGTGAGCAATCAGTCGTTTTGTCATTTGACGGGTAATAAAGAAAGATAGTTTTTTCCATCTATTTTGCAGAGGTAACATTATTAGCCAGATTATCATCTGCAGTCTTTCAGATGTAATCAATTATGCCAACAGAGGGCCAAAGCTTTTTGCACCATTTAACATGCACCTGTTACTGATATTACACTTTAAGCATGGATAGCTTAGGTCTTTCGTTTTTTCACATCAACTGACGCGCTTCTTCGCAAACCGATTTAGTTCAAATAACCACAAGATTATTACTGGAAAGGAGCTGTGGATATCAGTCTATATGATTTTGCAATGATTCAGTCATCACCAGTAATGCACAGTTAACTTTCACGGTACCGTTGCTTGCCACCAAGTATAACCACGTAGTACTTCCAGTATCATTCACCAGGTCTGTCCAGCCCACTTCATATTCGTCACAGTAGGATTGTGACCCATATCTGCGTGTTTAAAGGCAGTTCGTGCAGGCTGTTCATCTTCCCTGATCAATAATCTGAAACCCTCTTGCACATTGGATAAAAGTGTGTAGATCGACACTTGTGGCCGCACCTCTGATAACATGCAAACTTTCTACCCTTTTGCACAAGTTAACAACGCTACGCTTCTCTCGCAGTCTGTGCTCCCCTCATTGTACGCCACATCTACTAACTGATATTATTTGATTTGATTCCAGTACACAAGTGCTGTACGTATGTTGTGTGATTATAGCTACCTGCTAATAACGACTGAAAACAGTTGTTTGCAGAACTGACTTCCGATAAACGGAGTGTTTCATTTTGAGAGACATTATGACCAACTTGTCTGCTTTAATAGAAGAACCGGTGCGAAATTCGGTCACAATAATCGTGTGAAAGTTCCCGCCGATAATTAATGGAACAGTACTCGTTTCGAATGGAAACTGTCAATAAAAAATGCTCTCGTCTGAAAAACACGTTTGCAATTACGAAATATTCCATGTAAAGTACTTTGGCCAGAAAGACAAAGCCTATGACAACTGTCAAATTTGATCTGTTCGTTTCCCTTATGAAGTGGTCAATCAGCCAAGTTGAATCAAACACACCTTTCTTACAGAGTGATCACAGAGCAGACCACTTATACATAGGAAACAGTTCCAAGCGATCGGAAACGTACAGAGTTTCCATAATCTATTAATGGAACATTGGAGCAACCAACTGCAAACGCTCACTGTTTGGTCGGCATTTCAACCGTGAAGGTTGCTTCGAAGCCACTGCACTTTCACATGTCGCTCCGGGGACACCTGTGTGCAGATTTCAATGACATTAGCATTTAGTTCCATTTTTGCAACAATCAGCAGATCGCTCCAGGTACTTAGTGTTCTTCCGCTTTTAGAGTACTACCTAGCTAGTTTTCATCAAAGTGTATCAATAAAAATCCTGCTTTTGTTTACATTGTCATGTTTAAATTCTTGCTATTTACTGTAGCAACCAGTAAGATGCTAACTCTGTCAAGGCCGGGGTTGACCTATGGTCTGAGAGAACTATACTCAGTGGCTTTTCCTACACTGGTAATTTCACTTCCCTGACAAGGAGCGCAAGTGTCTCACAGAGTGGTTTCCAGATGTACACATTGCCCCAAAAGCCATCCGGTTTGAAACTCAACGTTGGAAAGGCAAAGCTCACTGTCATTCTTGCCGACGGTAATCACATAACGAGTATCAAATATCCTATGAGTTCGTTCAAAGCAAAATTCACTCACTGAGTGCTCCAACTAGGTGACGTATCCAAATATCATGTTCATCTGGAATGTCGGCTACTAGTAGCTTCCAACTGCAACTTCGTACTATACTGAATGAAAACACCCATACACCTCTGAAGTCACACCAGCGAGTCTGTCTGTCGGAACAAGATCTGGAGCCGATTCCACTACAGTCCACGTGAAGGTATGAGCTCTAAAACTCGGAAGTAGCTTCTATCGCTGAAAAACAAGCTACCAGCTACTTCCACGCACTAATTTACCTCGGATGGATGGTCAGATTAAGTTTGTCAGCTACTGTTTCCACTTCACGCAAATCCATGATGGGGGGAAGGCTATCCAATCAATATTCAATCCTTCTATTCGGTTCAGAGTGTAGTAATGACGGACAAGAATGAAGCTGACTCAGTGCAGATGGATGAACTCTACCAAAGACTGGACGGTCTTAGTTTTCGATTGTTGGCCGCTCTAACACGATGGTATTTTTCCCAAAACCATCTTTCCTGTTACCCAGCTTTGATGCGATCTCCCATAAACTTAGCTCCCGGTTTTGTGAAATACCCGGGGTGATCAGTAATTATTACCTAGTGCTTACTTAAGCTAATCAAAAAGCCTCGTCCATATTCTTCCGCTGTACTGGATCACACTAGATGTGCACTGAACTCTACACATTTGCATGACAGTATACATGACGAAGTGATCAAAACATTTTACCTACGAGTTCGAGCTCTATTATTATTCACCAAACCTTTTGAGATCATGTTTCGTGATGACAAAGCCTTGCTATTTGATACTGACCTAATGAGTGACCATCACAGCGAATGTGTACCAGCTGGCAAGCTTAGACAGTATGGAACCGATCCCGATAAAGTTACCATTAAGTTGGTCCTTCTTACTATAGACCGTTCAATGGACGCAGTCGCTTAGATTCATTAGATTTCATATAGATTGAACACCATCCATGACTGATGGCAGGTGTCACATTCTTAGAGACTTTCAAGCCGGCCTCTTTCGTGCGATTATCACTTGCAGCGAAACCATTTATCCTTCTTGAGGTAACCCGCTATTGTGACTGGGACTGCCCAGTTGTACGATCATTGCTTCAGTCTCAGTCCTCTGAAGACGTTTATCATATTTACACACAGAACGTGGCGTTAATTGTTAACTTCTTTTGGCACTTTCCTCACGATGGAAGAACATTTCATTGGTGCCTCAGTGAACCGTCGAATCTGTAACTTTTGCTGTCTGTTGCCTTCCAAAATGCTCAATAGAGTATGTTCGTCTGAAGATTCTGGTATTGTCTACATTTGCCTCTCTGACTGAAGGGCTAACTAGCCTACTGATATTGAATCTGATGATAGGCCAGACGCTTGACGGGCAGCTTATTTTACGTTCGTCTTTTTATCCTTCTTGCCCATTCACTTGATCAATACTCGCTTTTTCGCCGAGAAAACTATGCGCAATTTGGTTTTGCGGATAGGTGGTAAGTAATCTATATACTAGTCGATTGTACATGGTTCATGAATTGAGCCTTATGCTTGCTCAAGTGAACTAAAAGACAAGTTGTAAAAATGTTTTGTTAGCACAGCTAAGCGATGAGTTTGACGTGTGCTCCTTTGAAACACCGGTTCACCGAAATCAGTTCACCGAATTTGCACCAAATTAACGGCTAGCAAGCGCTCTTGGTCACTTGTAATTAGTTTTCCCCCAGAAGGACAGTGAGGTGGATTTTTGAGTACTTAAGTGAGTGAGTGTTTTTCAAGATGGAGTAATGACAAGATTTGGCCGTTGAAAGTGATGTCTTTATGATTCAGCAAGAAATCATCAACAATGGTTTCAGCAACTGAACATCATCCCTATCATGGGTAGCCATACACCGGTAACTCCTAATGATGCTTAACTACCGCATAACCGTGAAGAAAAAGGGCAAAACTTGCACAGAAAAGAAGAGAGAGAAAACTCATTCGATGGGAAGGGACTTATCTACTGAAAATAGTTACATCTATATTGGAACAGTCAACATCAAGTCGCGTACACTTTGAAAATAAACAACTGAGTTACAAGTTAAAGCAAGGCGTCACTAGCAAGACAGCCTTCCTACAGTCTTCACTGCCCCACACCTTCAGTTTACGTAATGATCATCTGAACCACATTTTGTTTGCCTTCATTGTTTAATAATCACCTCCCGGTTCCCCTCCCCCAGATTCCACATGGCAATAGTTTGCCTAACTAAACTATATTTGGCGCGATCGGTAGTCGGTTGTCAAAACCGGATTTCATTTCCACGTGATTTCCCACCAGTTAAATGAGCAGTGCAGAATCGGGTTAATCATCAGCTGTCCACGTAATCGTGTTATGGTGTAAACAAAACGATGAACGTCAAGATAAACTATCAAGCTTTGAAAAGTGAACAGTTTAGAGGAACAAGAAACCGGAAAGTACATGAGTAGGCGATTTAGAGAAAAGCCCTGGGTAACCTTGTTTTGAAGCCTCTGTAGTATTTTAGGATACGAAGAAACTCTTAGGAAAAAACAACGCATCATTTATGCCCAGGCTTATCTTAGCGTTTCTGATAAATTGCCTACAAAGTTGCTCATCGTGTCGCATAACATTGCGAATCATTCCAAGAAGAAGCGCCTCCATCTAAAAGGTGCCTTCGTACACACTGGATCATGTTTCCTGGTTCGGCATATACTGTGTGTGAAGTGTCAAAAACTTTGTCATTCATCCGACTAAAAGTATGAGGTTCACTGGAGTCTGAACTTGCAGATATTGGTATGCTCAACGTTCGATGATAAAAAACGGCGCAAACCTATGACTTCTACTGGATTTGAACAGGAGGAAGGAACAGTCTACTAAATGTTGGCAGGCACAATATGGAGTGAGTTACGAAGCAATGTCGAGAGTTCTGAAATTTCACAGTTGGGCGTAGTTGCTTGTCTGTCCTAATGGCTCGTATGTATTCGCCAAACGAACCAGGAACTCGACAGCTCCTGGATCTTTTTTAAACAACTCACGTTGATATCCACCAAGGCACTGAGTTTGCTCTAATGTTAAGTAGCTCACCAAACTACCTCTGACGTGCATCCACAACTAAGCTAGTGGTGTCCGTGCCACGATTAGACATGCTGTTTCTGTCGTTGTTTTGAATTCAGCAGAACCCCAGTGTATGTAAAGGGGCAATCTGTCAACCTATTTAACACTGTGGCCAAACAATAAATGAACTCTGGCATAACACTTGTCAAAGTGAAAATCCATGAACTAAAAGTAATTCTTTACGAACGACTTTCAAAGTTTATATTGCTAAATAATCTCACCTTTCTTGAGTACTTGGTCACCAACAGATCGCCGCTCTCTTCATGTCGAAAAAGTTGAATCCAATTATGGAATCCACTCAGACTATTTCCGCGCAGCTCTCCGACAAAAACATGCTCGAATGGGGAGAATTGTCCTTCCCCGAGCGAAAATGTTTTGAAACTGTTCGAGTGATAAGGTTAGTGAATAAATGTATATTACAGAAGCGTTTTGTACAACCCTTTTGCAAAAAGCGTTGTCTGGGCTTTGATGTACAGTTAAGAAAACACGTTGCGCATTATTGAACCGTATTAGCGCATGGATAATGAACTCGTTCACACTCCGTTCGTTTGTATGTCAACCTTGTGTTACCTGCTTACGTTGGCTGCCGCCAGCAGATCACGAAGAGGGGACTACAATAATGTGTTGCTTTCTTCAGGTTGATATTCTATCAATGTTTTGACAGTTTTGTGGACTCTGGGAATAACCCGGGTCAAATTCGAACCACAGCTCTGTCATCTCGTCCATAAACTAAGTTAGCTTCATCAGTTTCAGCGGATCACTTAATCTCACAAAACTGCTGTTAACATCACTGCACTATTTTGATCTTTGCTAATATATGTTGAGATTCACTATGACCATCAACTCAGAAGAATTATGAACAGTCCCCTTACCCCCTATATATACCCTCCCCTTATCACAAGTGATTATCACAGGCTGATGCTACTGGCGATAAGATCCTCAAAGTTTGTAACGTAAAGGGTTGTTGGTTCGAGCTTTGTTCGACCTATTTTTGTCTAATGTCTCAAAACAGAAATACAAAGCGATCGTCAAGTGTAAGTTTAACAATAAAAATAATAATACAATATCACGATTACCCGAACACCCTCAAGTGTATGCTATAACTTAAACGGTTCAAGGCGGTCAGAATAAAACTCTGTACCCCTTCGATTCATTATTTTGTGGACAGATGTTTCCATGTGACATTCTGCTTACTACACGTGAATTTCATTGTCCTGTGATTTCATTTGAGTACCAGAACACTCCAGATGCGCTACGTTGGGAACATTTGAAAATTGTATACTCTCATAGTGGACGTCAGTTCGTTTTTCAACCGTGTGATGCAGTATTTTCTTATTGAACTGGTTATTAATGATTGAGCTGAAACGCAGTGACGTTCATTGGTGTTCCAGTTTCATTAAAAACTGGAGACCGGTCATATTTGGTTAAGGCCTCCAAGTCCAGATAAAATCATCTGTTTACTAATTTCGGAAGGAATTAACAGAACGGAATGCTTTTTAGTGGAACTGTTTAGCTAAAGGGTGTAGGTACCTTAATGGTTTCGGAGCAAGTTTAAGACCAACAGCTGATGCGGAACGGAGGTTAGTGATCGTCTGTTCATTTTGATTCATTTTGGTAATGAATGCATCATAGATATGAATTTTTCCTATACGTGTGTATAGATATGTATATTTCCGTGTGTGATGGCTTCTCCACTGTGTCACTATGTTAGGCTCAGTGTATACACTTTGGGAAAACTTTAACCGTAGGTAAAACAGGCACAGCGAGTGTATGCTTTAGTTTTGCGTGAATCTAGTTGGCGGCTACTACTAATTTATGAACCATTTGAAAGATTAATACAAGAAGACGGCTAGCTGAATCGACTTGAATTGACTGAAAGCAGCAAGCACGTATTAAACCATATATATCAAACTGGACGAAATCGCAGCTAGAAAACTTTGAGTGCAGAGTTAAGTGGCCACTTCTGAAGTCGTCTAACTCTCATGTACAGGAATATTGCTCGGGTGTGTGTCCACTCGTGCTAGCAGAGCTCGTCATCAAACAGAGCAGCGGTGCAGCTCGGCTTACTAACTGATGCAGACGTTCAGGAACCACGTGATCAAATACTTTGGTGTTTACGCACATCCAAGTCATCGCTGAACTTCACACAAAAAGAGACCACATAACGAACATCCTACTACCAATATTTCTAACAGCCCTGGTGGATTTTCTGACCAGATCGCCGGCCTAATTTTCCAACTCTAGATTGTGATCATTAATTTCATGTTAGCGTATCAGTACCTTTTCAATAGGAAACAGTTTTTAATGCCTTCGTAAGAGTAGTTCCACATGATTATAAATCCTGACTTATCTACATCTATATTAGAAGAATGGCACCAATAGCACCGATGTTTCCGTAGAACTGCAGTTGTCTGATCGAATTATGGGAAAAGCAACCGTACAATTCGTTCGTGTGTGCTCGATGTAGGCAAATCGAGTATGTGGGTACATGTGTTGATGCTGTAGCACAAACTGAGACAATGGTGTGTATTCAGTACGACCAGATGAGAAAGTAAGCAGTAGCCTGACAGAAATTACGCAGTGTGGGTTAGCGAACTAATGGCTATCTGTCAATGCCTGATCCGAAGTAGCATCATGGTCTTCTTGGTTGAAGCCTAAATAGCGGCGTTTGGCTGTGGTTTGATATTATCAGAATCAAAATCAAAACTCCAACTGCGGTAGCGGGAGTTCTTTTTTCAGTCTGCCTGATATGATCTCTCTTTCTGTTCATTCTGTTGTGACGTCTTGAGCTGATACACTACAATATGTTTGACCGAAAAATGTGGTGGTATGCCCATATGAAGGAATCATCATGACAAGGTAAGGTTATTGAAATTAGAATGTCAAGAAGTCTGCTAGTAAGCTCAACAACAACCAATCATAATAGGTTTCAAAAACCCTAACTACAATCATTAGAACGTACCAGAGACTTTAAATAGAAAACTTTCATTTTCAGAATATCTGCATTTCCTGTTTCCTCTGCTTACTTTATGGGATACGGATATCTACCGTAGACAAATGACTTATTTCCGTCTCCAGTACCTTGGAAATTTACGTGGTAATATAGTTGCAGCAATTAACACACAACTGAAATCTCCCAAACTATAGTAAACTGGCATGTTTAGATTTATGATTTGAACGCCCGCCATATTTGGCTGCAGCTGACACAAACTTTATAACCAGTTCCATTTGAAGAGGAACAATAAGCTCCAACTTTTCTTTCCCCAGAGAACGTTAATAGTGCACATCGATGTAATAATTCGAACTTGATTGGAAGTCAATTTCGTGAAATTATCCACAGAACAGTTAGCTTTATGCTTTGTTCGGAAGAGGTCAGGTAAACTGGACATTAATCACAAAAAAATGTGACTGAATGTGACCGAATGCCCAAATATGACAGTAATAGCTAATGTGAGTTCAATGACTCTGAAGAACGTGAACTGAGGTTTAAATCCCAATCGTAGTAATTGTGTATACTGCTGATAAGCAGACAAGCTAAACTTGCATCTAGTGCATCACGCCCTGCTAGGATTGACTGAGGAATCTATTCGAGTGAGAAGTTGTAACCCTCTTAAACAATCCGAAACGTTTGGCGGACAGCATTTCATGATTGTCGGTGCAACCTGATGGACGTTTTCACAAAGCTTCTTCGTCGATTACCAAACAGCTTTTAGGCACTGACCATCACATACTCAGCTGAGGTTTCTCTTAGCTCACAGATCCCTGTGGTTTACAAAATTCTTGATAAGTCACAAACACCACTTGACAATCACAGCTTCGATCTGTTAATCAATATGTGAATCTGCCGTAATTTTACCAGAAACTCAGGGAAAATAAGTCACACAACTATACTTACTTGAAACACTGGGTTCCCTTTAACAACTCCACCAGTGTGGAAAAACGACACGTGTTGCAATATGTTAACATTTCGTCTATTCTCATCGCTGTCTACGTTGTTGTGTTGTACAACAGTTCATTTCGGCTTACATTGACGTTTACATAGGAAGAACAAATAGACAACTATCTCAGCGAATGGGAGAACACGTTCCGAAATGGTCAAAACAACTCATGACACGACAGTCTTAAATATGTAAATCCGTTGCTCCA
Source organism: Paragonimus westermani (assembly GCA_008508345.1). Classification (NCBI taxonomy): domain Eukaryota; kingdom Metazoa; phylum Platyhelminthes; class Trematoda; order Plagiorchiida; family Troglotrematidae; genus Paragonimus; species Paragonimus westermani. The sequence goes on along the minus strand of QNGE01001426.1, from coordinate 19,645 downwards.
AATCCCTCCAAATCGACTACCAGACAGTTCAGGATATCAGATCACCAAGACGATCCACTTAGCTCATTCAAACTATTGTTACATAATCAGTACCCGAAGCTCCTAGACTTTAGCAAAGTTATGCTGATCATTAATCGCTTACGGGCATACAAACGGATGTACAAAATTGGCTGAAGAAACCCATAGGGTTGGCGAGGTGCTGATGACATGATACTTGTGAATATGTGCGTGTCTACACCTTGTCCAGTTCTGTTTGTTTTTCGTATGTAACCTGCATATTTTAATTCTGCGACTGATGAGAATAAGTGTAATGTTAACAGGTCGCAATATGTTTTCTTTCTGTACTGATGACTTTTATGCTTAACTTTAGCAAATCCTCTGCGTGAAATCCGTTAAATGGTCTGTGACAGGTAAGAATACAATAAGCGGAATCTCTCCCCAGAATAAAAATTCGTATCGAACAAAAATTGGCATTCCCGAGGAAACAGCATGCAAGATCGTCACTTATAAGTGAATCGCGGAGTAGACAACATATTTTACCTAAAAAAAACGGGTCACTACACGCCGTGCTTCAAGGCTCCTGCGTTTAGATGACTGTTCAACTTGTCTGGTTTAAAAGACTAATTTCATATTCGTCATTGAGGTTACGAAATCTTTAACTCATCATCCAACCTTCAACATACAAAGTCCACTACCAAAAAGCCTATATAGTCTAGTAGTTGATTCGTCTATCTGGTCCAAGGTGAGTCTTGTTTTAATAACTCATTCAGGTGATGTTTTCTGGCTCCAGAACTTCTTATTTGTAAGGTGTACTAGGTCAATCTATACTGGTTAATTTCTACAGTCTGCTAGTGTTATAAATTCATTATTCACACACACACGGGGAGAAGTTGGAATATCATTTTGTAACTTGTCCTGTATTAATTTTCAACTCAACTCTTGCTGGTACATGAAGCTATCTAGTTTCCTGCACTTGCTGTAAACCCGTCAAGTTATGCTCCATAACGTTCTTCTTTGACAGATCACCGTACCTTAATCTAAATTCTTCACTTGCCATACTTTTGCAATCAGTAAAAGAACGTTACAAATGTGGGATGATATACTCGTACCCGATTCGCTTTGTTCTTGACTAGCCATTGAATCGAGGGTTTTTCTTTCAAGTACCGACGGTAGCTGTCTTGGCTCAACATAGTCCCAAGATTTTTATTGCCTCTTCTCAGTCGCAGTGATGAACTGCAAAGTGTTTTCAACAGCATTTGATCTTCTGTCTAGATCGACAATCACATCCCTCTGTTTTTCCTCTAGGCATCGATCTCAGCATTGCAAACTATCTTACTTTCGTTTTCGAGAGTCAAGTATTTTACTCAAATCTAAACTATCACTTACCTACCGGGTCTTTCGGTACTGCCCAGACTTCCATCCACGTTCGCTGGTTTTGCCGCTTTGGATAGGTATCAGACACCAGTTTAACGGCCAGCATTTAGGCAAAAACCGTCTGTTCATACTTTGTATGCACATGTCTATGGTTTTAGCCACAGCCAAAGGTTAATCTAAATGAGCCTGATATTAATTTCTCTTAATAACTGGGATGAATGCACAAAATTTTACACTAACGAAAAATTGGCCTTCAAATTTCTCTTTTGAATGTTGTAGAGAGAAATCAAGTGGCTTTTCTCATTAGAATTTCCGCTCTCACCTCTCAAATCATGACACATTTACCTCAACGCAAGTAGTTCCATAGGAAACTGCTTATTGCTCACAAGCGAACACTGAACGTACTTTCGTGGCCGATGAAAAGTGAACCACATTTCAAAGAGTTGGCCTTTAAATTCTTCACGTGATTTCGGTACTAGCCTCCGGTCGGCCAAAAATTGATGGGTTCTATTCATGACTGTAGTGTTCATCACCTCCGTCAGAAAATCCCAAATTTCATTGGCATGTTCTTGTGTCAGGTATTCCGTACGACTTGTGTTCATTTTATAGTTGTCGAGCAAACGAACAAATGCTGATTGAAAAATGAAAATTTGTCATATATAATATAGTATAATGTATATTGCCAATAGAAACTAATTTTGTTGTAGATTTCTTCATACCCAATTCACAATATAACTACCGTACTGCCCATCAACCAACATCCAGAAGGCATGACATTGGAGAAAAATGACGGTTATATGTACAAAGTGTTTCCGTCACCTATGGCGATGAAGTGAACACACTTTGTTCAAGTGGATGCTATTGGTTCTAACAATATATTTAACAACCCTATCACTCCTCTTATGGTGGCAACACCACTTGCGGATGATAGTCCACAGACAAACGTGATCAAAAACTGACAGTCTATGAACGTCACAAGCGATGGATTGCCAGGTTTCTCAAACGTAGAGCAGTACCGCGCAAACAGTTGCATTTGATACCCTCCTATTTAAAAGTATCATGTGAGTACAAAAACTGTCTTAGGTTGGCGAATGCTAAGCCACTTTCGGTTACTGAGTGACGTGTCACTGCTGAAATTAAGGGTAGCGCGATACAGCTCCAAAACAAAAGTCCTTTGAGTAACATCAAACTGTTACAGGCCTGAGCGGATGCATACGTGAACAAGTGACAGGCTTAACGTTAAGACGGATCAAACCACTCAATATATAGTCATGTTTTAATCGACCAGCGGTCCATGACTTCATGGATTGTTCTCCATTGTCACTGAGTATGTCGATATCATAAGCACTGTCCAAGTCTGCAGTTTTGTTGCGGGGAAGAAGCTCCTGCTCAGTCTCAGCATTTTTCACTATGGAAAAAAGTTTAGACCAAATGGAATGAACAGCTTTACTCAGAACAATCCCGAGGCGAACGTCAATAATTCTTACCTATCTGATAGTTAATCCGCCGAGCTGATTGCTTGTTCGGTGATTATCACTGCCATTTTTCAACTGTCCTTCAGCATTCTGATACGAGAACATTTTTAAGTCAATGTGTGCCTTAAGTATGCCCATGTACTGTCTGTTCTGTCAAGTAAGTTTCCATTTGCAGTAAATTTACTAAACCACTGAGTCCGATTAGTACGGTGGAGAGAAGAGCTGTTTTCATTTCCCTCACCCCTCTGTGAGAGTGTTTTCGCGACACAGACTCTCAACTGTCTACTTTATCAGGTTCTTAGACGGGTGGGTAACAGAGTCCAAATGTGAAATTTCCAAGCTCCCGGTGTGGCTTCGCAGCTCAGGTGGTAGAGCGCTTGCCGCGTTGAGGCATGCTGTGTCTGTCGCTGGTTCGAATCCAGCCGAAGCCCTGACTTTTCACAGTTGGGTTTCATCTAGATTCTTAAACGTCTATTTCCGGTAGCAACACTACGCAGTTGATTAATCACATCCACTCCGCTGATTCTGAGCCTAAAAAAACAAACTCAGTCATCGACCAAACCGTGATTGTGTATTCATCCTCCTGCTGTTGTACGGCAAAATATGTAGGTCGCACAATGAGGTGTTCGTCAAAATGGATCAAAGAACATCATTCCATATGACCCAGGACAGGTTTGACCAGATCCATCAACCTGCAGTCATTGCACATTTGCCGGATATCGACCATCGGGTTGACCCTGCCCGAACGTTCTTTGTTGTCTACACAGTCCCGGCCAACCACTCCAAATTGGTCAGGTAATGAATGTTGACTACCGCTCAAGTAATCAACATTCGATTACACGAACCGATTTTGTGTACGCACAAGACATTCGTGCAAGCTATACAGCTGCTGTCGGTTTGTATGACCACCCAAACTCCAACCGATGACTCTGTGGCGTACTGGTGGATTGAACTCCAAACCACCCATCACTAGCGCTGGTGATTAGTTCTTTCGGTGACTAGCTCATAGAATCATGATTCAATGGGAATGTTCTCGAAGACGACATTTTCACTCTTCTCATATTACATGGGATGATCAGCGAGACAAGGGCAAGAAATCCAAGTTCCAGCTTAAAGCACATTTTGTGGTTCACCCACTCCATTACCTTAGGCTTTTACATCTACAATCCACTGATATTTAATTGTCCTTAGAATGGTCAGGTACACCACTGTTATATACGCGTCAAGGCCGCCTGTGTGCCCCACACACGTGCCAAGGCTCCAAGGGTGTTCTGATCGGTCGCGGCTTCAACGACCAACGGCACACTCGTCCATGCACTTTAAATTGACCAGAATGCGCTACTACTGAGTCACGTGTTCTCACTACCGTTGTTATTGTCCGTAAGGCATATAGCGGATGGGGATCGGATACAGATACAACAACCACTCGCTAACAGCCACTCCTAAAGAGTAGCTCTGTAGGTGGAATCATAGTTTTTATGTTGTGTAGGCACACGATCACTGTAATCTAATGGCAGACGTGGTGGCTTTTGACCAGCTGACGGGAGATGAAACTTTACTCAATGCGCTCATCCTTTCCGTTAATTCCCGAATAGATTCTGCGTCAGTGTTTTTGAAGTTCTTGGTCAAACTACGGAACATGGTGTATCTCAACGGATTATATATAAGTGGTTGTGAATACACATTTTGCATGAGCTTTCGTTAAAGATAGGATCTACTTTGCAGAGAAATTTCGACCGTTCACTTCAGTTACGATACATGAGTTATGATCAATTAGCACACATCAATTTAATTAAGCCTAAAATAGAAATGAGTCATCGGCTGCAATACGAATGACGTGCAGAACCAGTAACGTTCGAATGGGCCATCAATAGTTGATAAAAACAAGCGAAATTCAGATGTTAAACTGGCCAAGTAAGGATCAGATACGGCTGCCCTGCAAACTGAGGAAAGACCCAAGCAACTCATTCACCACATCCTACGTTATTTATGAATTCATTTTACATGTGGTATCAAGTAAATTGACTGAACAATGAGAACGCTTGGTACACGCGTCTCAAAGCACATTCACAAAGTGTCCAGTGAATAACAAAACCGGTGTTGCAAAGCCTTCAATCACACGACATTTGGAAGAAACGAAACATGTAATTCAAGTGGAGAAAGTCTTTTGTGTTTTGCATCACCCGATCAATAAACACGCTTTAGGCTTTTTTGATGTCGTTGCGATACAACCTTAGAAACCCTCACTTAGTTTACAGAAGCAAATGATACGTAACCGATCACTATCATGTTGGTAAGGGTTTGTACTCATGAGATCACGTTATTCGTTAATTGGCTGTTACTATTAATTGAGTGTTTTCGTTTTGTCGTTATACACTCCCTCTCTTGTCTCTCAGGCTAATTATCAGCTTCCGTTCATTTTTGCATACCTCACTGCTGAATCCACATTGTCCGCACTGGTGGTTCCTTATTCCATCTCTTTAAAATGTGAATTTCATTCGGTTTTTCAATTCACGATAACCCATTCGAATGTGACTGGATCTGTGCGCCATTCTTGTTGTGGCCGGTGACTCATTCCCATTTCACGTTTAATTGAATTGATGTGTGCTAACTGATCATAGCCCGTGTATCGTAAGTGGAGTGATTGGTCGAAATGTCTCTGCAGAGTACATATTACGCAATTTTACTTGGGTGTTCTAAGTTCAACCGGGGACACAACTGTTTTAAATAGAAGTAACTATCTATCTATCACTGGTTGCATTTTCCAGTATTTTATGCTGTATCACTTATACCACCTACGCACAAACGGTTACAACGGTTGAAAGAGTTATTCAACTTTAAACGAATGACAGAATCCGTTTCCGAATCAATCTGTCATGATGACCGAACCCTACGAACGTCCGCTCAAATATGTCATTGCGAATGGTCTGCACTACACCATCTACATTTCTCCCAAAAATGACTGTTAGGAATTCAGAACGAAATACTGGTCAACGAGATGGTGAGCTGATGAAAATACAAGACTTCTGTCTGTTGGAAACAAAACAGAGACTCCAGTGTTATGATATAAACTGGAAAGACATGGAAACTTTAGGGCGAGAAAAAGTTGGTTAGCAGGCCTAACTCCTGATGAACTATAGTAGAAGAATCCGACACCGCCGTTCCAGCTCGGCTCGTGGTTATAGTATCATCCCCGCAATCGTGTGAATCTACATGTAGAAACGAAAGCCAGCTGATTTAAGTGAACCTAGCTTGCTTTAGTCCACATTTTCTAAAATAGATTCAGTCTCAAGTGAGTGATTCTGTATTACACTACTTAGCCCATCAGCTTGTAGCTGCGTGAACGGGCACCTACACATTTCATGGTTACCTAAACTATCAGTAAGTAGTTTGGCGAATTACTTAACATGGAGGAAATCTAATTCAGACAAATCTAAGCTTCGCTTGGAATCGAACCAGTACAGAAATAGGAGTACAAAGTCTACGTTCAGTAGTAGCGCCGATGAATTCCTCCTTGAGCTGTTTGAAAAATCCCACCTGGGTGTCAGATTATCTTAACAGTTTCGTGGAGTATATATGTAACATTGAAAATGTTGGGTGGTCAGGTCGAACTGTGAAGTCTTGGGGCTTCCTGTTTGGCCTCATATTTCAGCTAATAGGACGTTTGCCGCGTTTGTTCATGTTACTTTTGTCGTTGTATCTAATCAGACCGAAGACAAATTGTTCAACAGATGGGCCTCTTCTAAACTAACTAGTGTGTCAAACCAGCTATTAGTACCACACTTTCCATCCGAACTGTTTTTCCGATGTGACTGTTGATGCCCCCATAAATCAATTCGTCCTCGCTCCACGACTCTCATATATGGTACTGGCGTCTGATTCGTTACCCCTTCTGACTTACTCGTATGGTAATTGCCTGCTATATATCTACAAATATTCAGAGCCTCTGTGGTCTAGTTGCTCACTGATCACCAATAAACCTTGACGTTTGGCTACCCTTCTCGGATTAACAGTCAAGCAGTAAGATCAAATGTTTCACTTTAGTATTGACGATTCAATAGGTTCCAATGTTGGAATGTGTATCAGTGCCTTCCATAAACGTTTGGGAGGATAAATAAAGAAATCTAATTAGATTGATCATATGTGGCAGCAAAAAAGCTAAAAACGGGAATACAATGGGCATCCAGCACGCAAAAATCGTTAAAGGGGAGTTGGTAAGTTACTGAACGATGGACACTGTGCGTATGGACGCAATGAAAACGAGGATATAGATTTGCCTAATCGAATAAACCTGCTCGCGATTAACGCACTGGCCGCCTACACTTTCAAAAGATGTAACGGATACATGAGTGACTCGTCGATCAGAGATAGCTAGTAAATTTTTCGTAACATTTTATGGTTACGTCACTATGAGCTAAAATAGTTACGATTCATTTTGCTTACTCTGCACTAGAATTTAAGGCCGTGCAATCACCACTCATTGAACATTCAGACTTCCGTCTTCTAAGCGGCCTAATTCACGTCTGTGCCAAAACTGATCAACAATATAACATGAAAACTTACTTGGATAACACATTAGCTACTTCCCACCGTGATCTCGCCCAGTTGATTTGAGCTGCTCGTCCAGCAGCTGCTTCAGAATCCGTTCGTCGTCCATTGCACGAATGTGTCCCAGCCTACGAAGCTGACTGTACAGCATCATAGTTTTAATCATATCCTTGTGCACTGAGAGCTTACTGAAACATGCCATGCCATCGAAAATCAAGTGGTATTTTAGGCGCTGCAAACAGAAGCAGTTTAGGCGTTGTGAATTCCGTTGATACAGTTGCTGTGAACCAGAAACGCGGATGGCACAAGGGTTCTTTATTCGTAAAACCAATCCACGGGTTATGCGTTCCAACAAGACCACAAACAACAGCACTCATCTGCGTACCACACTAATCTTAGGACGTCACGGTTGCCGCGGACGCCAATGCTCATTTCCTTTGTGTAGCAAGAACCAATTCATGCGATGCTGTACTCTAATGTTCTTTCTTGTATTTTTCCCGCGGTCATTTCTTTATCAAAATCTGTGCCCTTGTCCCACTACTGAATAGTATTGGTGTGAACAGTATAGTATGGTCGCTAATCCTCACTACATTTCAGCCGCTTGTACGAAACGCTCGAGGCGACATCCATTGACGCTTTACAACAGTGGAAGGAAGGATGAAAAATTACTGTAAGCAAACCTCAGCCAAGATAAACCAGCATCAGCACACCTTGATTTTTTTACCAAGAGGCTGCTCAGTGAGCTGACGCCGAGCAATACGGAATGTGATCCTCCGGCCCTTATTTTGTGGGTGTATTGGAGGAACAGCAAAAAATTCATTCTTCCTCATCAGGCTCGAGAGAATTACAGTTTTCGTCGAACCAGTGTGACAATTTCTGGAAATGCACATCGACCACTTTAATGATCACCTACTCTTTCAGATATTGTCGCATACCACCAAGTTTACTGGATGGGAGTGCACCATTGGCAGTACCGATGACTGCACTTTGGAAAAGCCTCCTCGTCTTTGAATCTCCCAGCTTCCCAAAACACAGCCGAGTGATTTGCAATAAACGGACTTTCACAATTGGGTAAACAGCTTGGCCAGCTTATGATCCGTTCTTCAGTTAATGCCGCACATCATCTGCGTGACATATCGCACTGTCGCACGACCACTTAACCGTCCAAATAGTCGCTTCCTAAACGAATCCAAGTCGCAATTTCATTTGTACTTAACTGGAACCGGATGTCTCTGATGGCCAGTTCTTCAGTAGCACGATGATATGGCAGACCACCAGATACACCATCATCTGTGTCTGTGTCGCGATTATTGCTCAGTTGATCGACTTCAAGCATTCTATCAGTAAAAAAGCTGTCTTCCAGACTGTGAGATACCGAACACTGACCGTTGCTGATCTCACCAGTACTTGATTGTGCAACCCTGGCCTCTGCGCTCAGAAGTTCGTACGGACAGTTAATCTCCTCTAAACTACAACTGGGCAGGTTCATGATGTGAAGAATCGACCGCATAACACACAGTCCATAACCTCTACTGTTTGTTTTTCGCACTCATCCTGGCTAGTATTTGTCGCTGTGATGAATTCGGTGGGTTTTTTTTGAACGGATATATTTAATAAGAAAAGCGGACGGTTCCGCTCAACAATGTATCTACCACGATAATAACTGGAAAGGATAGTAACTACATTGTCAAGGTAGAACTGACCAGCAGTTTCTAACCCGGGTCACAGAGGGCGCCAGTAAGCGAAACACACAACAGGTTAAGCAGATAGGCATCGCAATTGATCCCCAAAGTAAGCTGCTTACATCCTCTGTTGCATGCCATATTCTAATACAACACCAATTGCATTCTGTGCCCTACGTCACACGGTCGAAATCGCTGTTATCCGAAAGTTCAGGAACAGTTGTTTTTACGATTAGCGCTAGAGTGGTAGTCATGGTGACCCCTTAGATTCTGACATTCTCTGCGGTTTTGTTTCATGTTGGTCTGTACATGATGCTACAGATACAGAAAAACTTGTCAGGACAAAAATCGTGCAATATCAAACTAGTGTCTTGTTTACTCAGAATCCTCGGGAATAAAACAGCTTTCAACTTCAGAACAAGGCGCGTTTTATTAGCCGCATTTCAGTTTGAAGAGAGAAGGTCTTGCGATTGTAGATAATGACATTTTCGCAAGTGTTTCTTACATAACTAAACAAGATGCGTTCAAGTTACTTCCGCCGCAAAGGCTAAACAAGCTGACAGAAACAAACTGAACACACAGCACTCCAGAGCGTAACGTTCACCTTAGTACCGAAATCAAACTTTAATGTTTATTCCAGGAAAATAACAGAACCACACAAAGTGGTCACAGCTACACACCAGACTATACACCAATGATGTGCCGAACTCCCTTGTGTAATGTGTTTGGCTGGAGTTTGAAACATACTGAAAATTGAGCTCTAACCTTATCACTTTCCTAAAGGACTAATAGCTTATAAGGGTGAAACACTAATCGACATTTAACATACCCATAGGCTTGAAAACGCATAATGTTTGAGACCACTTACTCTAGAGAATTTCAACGTGGTATGTAATCGTGTCGAAATGATCTGTCCCATTATTAGCCACGATTCCTAAACTGAAGTAACTAGGACGCTCTGGTTTAAGTTTCAACACACCTGAACACAAGCGCTCAATCAAACGGTGGCTGTACCAAATCATTCAATGCCAAGTCTTCTCCATCTAAATCGAGTTTGTAGGGATTTAAACGAGCTCCCCGACAGTTCTGCGTTACGTCGTCAAAATCGGTCCTTCTATTATAACCGGAACCTTATTCTAGCTGGGATTTCCAAAATAATCTTCATCAACGTGTTATCAAGTAGCTGTGACAAACCCTATTCATGTAGAAACATTTGAAAGAACATTTATGCTAACGAAGAAGCCACAAGACCAGTTTAACTCACCTCTGAAGGTTGGACGATCCAGTTTATCTTGACTGATATGTCGGAATAGTTTATTCCCATTTTTTCGGAAAAGTGACAGAAAACTGAATCTTCCTCCTAAAAAGGACACAACATATTGTACAAATCAGTACTTATTTCGGGAAGTAACACAATCCTATAATGAATAGTTCAGTAGTAGGATGTGAAAAACTTCCGTTTTAATTTGTGGGCCTAGCAGATACGCTTGAGAAATTAATTGTGCATTAAGTCGAAGCTAGCTTAATCTTCACTGTACAACATTAAAACATGCTTAGGTGTGCAGAGATATGGATCCCGTATTAAACTGTACAACGAAACCAAACTCGTTAGGTCACAAAAATGTGTGTTTAACGAATTCAGGATAAACAACCGGGGAGTTGGTTGATAGAACTTCACTACAACCCGTAGTTGAGAGCTGAATTTGCGTTCGTTCCGAGGTTTTCAGCCGGTTCCCTTTTGATGAGTTCTTATAAGTAATCAGCAGCCTACATCATTGATCCTAGCGGGGATTCACCTGCGGCCCAAAACAACACTGCTGACTAGTTCGAGTATGGCTGAGCATGCAGATTATGTATTTTAAAGAGCACAGATGAAGTGGCCAACATGGTTGCTTCTTAAAAATGCTGATTGGCGTTTATAGCCCGTCTATAGCAAAGAAATGCGCCACAAACGAACCCAAACAAGGACAGAATTCGAGTCCATCACGTCTCGTTGAAAAGGATACGTAGGCTAGAAGTCCGGCTAAATGTAAAAGCCTAGGACAAACGTAGGTGGCAGTCAAGTTTATCAAATGTGAGTTGAACGTGACTCACAAATGACCGCAGTTGTCACATGCTTGTAGAATTTTCAGCAGTTTCATTCAGAAGGAAGCACTGGACTCGAGTTTCACTTTGGTTACGGCACGTCAGTGGTGCAAATACTCGTCACGACTGGAACAAGTACTCCGACCAAGCTACTAAGAGGCAATTTTGGTAACTCCTGCGTTACTGACTGCACAACAGACACAAGTGAATTATCATATGCAAACAGTCAAATTTGCTTGTGAGTACAGCTCAGATTATTCGAATGTATTTGTAACTCTGTTTATTACAAGGGTAGTGACTGAACAAACAATGTAGAATGGACACCTCACATACAGGTATATGGAAAATCAGTACTATATGAACCCGGAAACCATTGCGTAAATATGACCTATAACCGTAAAGCCCTCCATAAATAAACCTGAGGGACAATAAAACTTAGGAAGCGGTCAGCTGAGAGTAACTAACGCTTGTGTATTTCCTGTTTTGCTGTAGGGTTCGGAAACTTGGCCTGTTCGCAACGAAGATGTCAACAGACTTGCTGTTTGACCATCGTTGTCTCCGCCACTTAGCCCACATCAAGTGAACTGATCGTATAAGCAACACGGTTGTTCGTCGACGCGTATTCAAAAATGCTCGGGATGCACAATCAAGCAGTCAGCTATTCACTTTACACAGCCTGACATGGTTGGGTCACGTACTGTACGTGTCATCTAATAATTTGCTCTATCGGGCATGGTATATTGGGACCACTAACAATTGTGTGAACCCGTGTGATGATCAAGCAACAACATGATCAAATATGAAGACTCTGACTGCCCCACTGAACAAAGTAGGTAGGTGTCGCCTGCTTGACTGGGGTCTTCATGATCCCTCAAATCACTGGTTAGAAATGCTATTCGAGATGGCGGTTTACCGCAGTCCACGGCTTACCTGCATCCAGATCAGTTCTACTTCTTCCGCCCAATCTTCTATTAATTTCCAACTTTCTTAGTGACGTTTTCTTCCAGGAAATTCTACCTCACAGTTGAGATTATCGGCGGACCAAGCTACAATATCTTCTGGTCAGGGCCCTGACTGCTAGGATGATGACTATAATGGTGCGTTTTTTATGTGTTTACCATTTCATTTATCTGGTTGAAATGTGTAAAGTTTTGCTATAAATTTTTGGCAATCAAGACGTATACAAAACAGGCGTCTACTAATCTTGTACTACTAGGATGAAACAGTTGAATCAAGGAATCAATCAGTGGGCAATGCATGAAGAACAACGAGTTTAACATATACATAATGACACTCAAAAAACCGCTGACCCTGCTTCCTGTCAGTTAGAACGTTGCGTTACATCGACATATCACTATTACCGCAACCTAATAGTTCTGTCGGTTAAGGCTTAAAGCAGTCTTGATTTGTGGGTCCCTGGATTATCAAAAACATTAGCAATACTACTGTATCAATTCAGCAGTCTATGGGCCGCCTAGAAGTATGACCAGTTTGTAACATTCAGTCATAATAACCCCTTAAGTAGTAATATTCATGATGCTAGTATCAAAAAAGTAGAACAAGGGTACAGGTCCCAGTTACTGATAGGTGTACACACCTCATCCTAAATATACTGGGTGAACGGAACCTACTTTCATACATTTCTCCTTCCCCAAAGTTTTTTTCCAATGACATTTTAGTACACGACCTCCGTCAATAATTCTTAGCAACGACATTTTAGAAAATAACGACAGTTTCGACAACAAAGCAGCAGCGTTTTAACTGATGGTTATCTACCGGAAGATTCTGACGTCGATCTGGAGCCCAGTCTGTACAATGATACACAACCTGAGAGACTGTGCTACTCTCACATCCAATGAATTGATATAGCCAGCAAAGTTGTCAGACAATAGGTTATCTGTGTGTGCACATTCTATACAGACACAGTAAGGATTTTTGTTGGGGTGGTAGGTAGTGCCAGCTGAAACAACGACGCAGAGTGCACCATGTGGTCACACGCCTTCCATGAGAGCCTGTTGGTGGCCAATGTTGACTACCAATAATGAGAAAAACTGTTAAACCTATGGCTGCGGAGTAAAGCCCCTAATCGTGATTAACGAAAGACACAAGTGAACCACATTACAATGGAAAATGTGCTTGCAATATGCTTCTTCTAAGATTGGTCGATTTCAAAATGAGTCGTTAGAACTGAGAGCACAACTGAGCAGTGTTCAGTTTGTAAGATAGGTCGGTCACAAATCTCGGCAGAATACTACAACGTGTTTGTGCTAACAAACACACTTACGGAACAACCCAGTTAAACTCACCCGGCAGTTTTATCTCCATGTCAGCATTTTGCCCCATTCGATTGTCATCCAATAACCACAGATCTTGTAGTAATCGTTCTAGTGCAGCAGATTTTTCAGCCGTTTTTGCGGCGATCAAGGGTCCAATACTAAGAAATGGGAGAACAATTCGTAATGTTTAATGATCATTGTTGATTAACCAGTTGGCTTGCAGCCTAATTGAACTTCGTGACAAATATGCATCATAACGGCGGTCAGTCGGTTGCCTGATCTGATAAATTTGATGGCTTCTAAAAGGAGTTTTGTCACCAGTGATAGGCATTCGAGCATTTAGAATTGTATAAATTTAACGCAACTCAAGTTTACATGCTGACTTTGTGTTCGGACGAAGTGTTCTACCCACTTACTTTGGAAATGTGCTTTAAACCATTATGTTGCTCGTACTATGCTTCATCAACAGTATATCCCCAGACATGATAGGGAGTTTGTCCTCATATCTCATGATGTTAATTCAGTACGTCAGACCATGAGCAAACTGACTGAGTAGTCAGAGAAGTTGAACTGTCGAACTGACGTCCGGACAAATTATCAAAACACTGCTAAACATTCACGCGATCCAAGTTAGGAATGAAGTCTTGGTCCCTGACCATTGTCGTAACAGGCCTAGACGCTATACCACGTCTGTTAACACTGTGTAATTGTGAAGAAGAGGTGTGACAGTAGTATACTCACTTCACGTTTGAGATTAACGCTGTCCCAAAAGACAGCATTTTTATAAAATGACTGCCATGGAAAACTATTCGAAAAAAGCTGGTGTAGCGGCATCTCACTAAATAAGCAGTCAGAGTGAGATATCACTGATCGGTCAGATTATCAGAGCTGTCTAAAGGACTGACTAGACCACGCTGCAACAATTGCTCGGCTATAGCCTGCCTATGTGATCTGATGACAGAATGTTGTGCACACTGGTGAACTTCTTGAAAACGCTCATCATCAACTGCAAACCTAATCATTCATAAGTACACCGCCATTTGTGTAGAAGGTAAGTAATTAACTGTACATCAGACCATATCTCCTAACACACACTTCTCTATATGTTATCGTTGTTTTCGTGCTTTTGTGACAAATTACCAAGAAATCCGCTTATTAGTTGAATGTTAAATTTGATAACGTCTACCTCCGTTCGCCATTCAGAGGTGATGGTATTGCCACTCTGTCGAAAACCCGTCTAACGGTAGCTATTGGACGCAAGTTCCATGCAGCCCAAATGGTCGTGCTGTACACCACCACCCAAATCCCAACATCATCTCTGAAAACACCGCTACCGATTAACGCCGTACCTTACATCCTCTACGAATTATTGTGTGTGTCGGGCCACTTACAGAAGCGGAACGTAGTGACAGTTACGCTGTCGGGTCAACGAACACATTTCAGCTTGGGCTCGCATAGATACCACAATGCCGGACTCAAGTCAGAATGTGACAAATCACAAGGAACCAGTATCATCGATCGCTGGACATCTGTTGACTTGTCGGCCCCAACTGAAACTGGAGAAGGCGCAACAAAAAATCGAAGGCCTCTCCGGTTCGCACAGGCGGTAGCAATTAGAAAATGGAAGCCACCCTTCTGCGTACAGAAAGACTTGTTCGTCCGTACCAGATTGCCCTGATAGCTGATGAGCATGGATATGTATGAGTGTGTTTGTGTGTTTGTTGATTTTGTTGTCTCGTTTCACAATACCCACTGAACTTTGCTATGTAAATCCACAGATTGCAGTATGTACCCGATGAGATGCAGCGAAATGTGTTCGAGAGATACATTGTGCAATAAAGTGTATCTGACCTCTTTATTCAAATGTGTCACAGGGAAAGGTTGTTTTGCTTGAATGTTGAATTGTGCGTCAACTTGAATGCACGTTGCCTGGTTTGCTCATGTCTGTGTTCTTTGTTCTCATCGAGATCAGCGACTCATTCCGTTTAACAACCATATAAACCAACATTTGCTCAACCGTAACAACACCCGTAACATCAGTGATGAAAATGACAGAACTGTTTCTACGAAGAACGAGTCGTATGACGTTACGTGTTTGTTTTGAAGTCAACCCTTCATGAATGGTTCGGAATTCTCTTGGTGATGCGTAGTATGGCGGCCTTACAAAGTTACAAAAGACCGGTTGGACTTCGATCGATTTCAAAAAAAAACAGAAATAACATGCCCAAATACAGCAGGGGAATCACCAGATAAGCTATGAAGCCACCGTCTCATGGAGTGTACTAAATAACCAAGGGAATGAACCGATCTGACACTACTTATGATATTGAAATTTATCGAAGCCATTGTTGAGAAGTTGCTTCGTGAAGTTGAATGTCACTGGTTTCGTAAATGGTATCTGTACTTTCACCGTTTTAATTATGATGAGTTGCAAACTACCAGCTTAGCAAAGTAATCATATGTACTAATCAAGAAGCCACATTTTTCTGTCTAGCCTGAAAACCATGAGACACGTTTTAGTCAATGATTCGTATCTGTTAAATCATAAAAGAGACCGCGTACGATATCACTTTCCAACTCAAAACAGTAACAACAGACAATAATCGAAATTGGACCGTTTTAAGATGTATTTTTGACAGTTCTGTTGTTGTTGTTGTTGTTGCGCTTAGTGATCATGTTGGTGGTAAACGGGAAACCCTAGTGAAAACTGCTGGAAAAATGAGAGAGAAAAATATCCCAGTGTGAGGGCGCATCGAACAGTTTATTGAAAGGTGTTTGTACGCTATAAATTCACGTTATCAGCATCACAAATAGACATTGCAATCAAACGGCTCACAACTAAACAACATATTTATTCTTAAGAAAACAGGTACACCGTGTTTTTCTCGTCAACTTAGAGAAAAGGATTCATACTAGTGGACAAAGCTAACTGTGTTGTCAAAATTATTATGATTCTGGATAAAGTCCTGAAATTGCTCAGTAGGAAAACAGATAAAGTCAGGACGTTAACCGAGAAAAAGACTGTTCGTATTTTTGTGCATAATAAGGCAGGAATGGGTATTAAATACGACCGTGTTCAAGAACATTTGTGCCCTAATCTATACCGCGTGCATTGAATACAAAAGAAGGTTTCGTCTTCGGAACCCAAGGTAGATATGTGCAATTCATCCATATTTCCCCAGAGAAACGGTGCATCAGTCTGCATCAATCCTCCAGTTGGGAGGTAACAATATGCAGTTTAGAGGCACGTTCTGATTCATTAGTGTAATTCAACACCTAAACCAGAACAGTCAATGAATGCTTTAGCCCAACCTCCCCATCTACAGATGTACTTCAACAGGAAACAATAAGCAACCTAGGCAGTTAGGTGGAAGTTAACAACAGGTATGTAAGCATCAGGAAGAATGACTTGAAAGAATTACGGATGTTCTGCAGTGATAAAGTTTAGCTTGTGTTTGTCAACTAGAGAGAAGTGGAGTGTTACTGGGATAGTCTTTGGGTCAGTTCTTAGCCAACGATGTCCTGAGAAAACCGGAAGTTGAACAACGGGGTGTATTCATTTAAATATCTATACTTTATTAATGTTACGCAGAAAATATATCTGTGTTATCGAAAGATAACAAATTTTCCAAGAGTTAGCATGGTATTAATAATGGAGGATTGTCCACTCCAACTAAAAGTGCACAGCAACCATGACTTGAAAAAACTTTCTGTTGAATACTGACCGGCACTGCAGCAAGTTCACAATTTGGAACAAAGACCTCGTAAATACTACGAAATATACAACCTACAATCTCCTTTTGTTCATCCCACTCCGGTTCCTATTTTCTTATGTACTGGGCGAGTCCTGGAATCAAGCCTTCTTAGATACAGTTTTGACTACATTCACCCAGTTAATACGTTCACCTGGATGTCTCAACTGAACCTCAGTTGTTGCGGTTAGCTACTATAATTGATTTTTTGGGTCCCACTGTGTACCTGACATAGCGGAATAATTACTGAGCAGAATTCGGATAGCACCATTTCCAGAAACTGAGTAACACTCACCCGTGATCGTGACTATATTAAACTTTGCGCATTGACTCAAAATAAAGTTAGTTTTACTGTCCCGACCAAAGGGTTTCTCTGACTGGGAGTACAGTTTTAAATGAAATGATGCAGATATGATCAGGTATCACCGAAACTGGACCACATTTTCTTGTAACCACCAAAATCACATGCACTATTAACCGCAAAATCCTAGTCTAATACTTATTTCTCGATTGAGTCATACAAATTGCTCCTTTTGAAACAGGTTTCCTGTTGTCTGTGTCATTGAAACAACAGTATGACTTACGCTGGCAGATGTCAATCATTCCTTCTTACCACGGCAGCAGCTTATTAGGAGATGGTGGAACACTCCCATTTGTAAAATCACAACAACAAACTTAAATGATCGATTTTATGAAATGCTATCAAGATGTGTCTTGCAATCGACGACCGCTGGTTCCTCGTTTGGATCTTCACTTGTTCATTTTTTTTATGGTTGACTGATTTAACCGTGAGATGTTTAGTCATTCACCATTGCAAACATCGGTCTACTTTGTTAGGACAGATGTCGCCGTAACCAAAGGTAGACTGATAGACAATTCTTGAGGCGGCAAGCGGAGTGTAAAACTCGCTCTTGAACTGGTAGCACCAATGTATGAACACTTCGAAGTGGACTGGAGCTTATGAAGTATAAACTTGGTCTACTGGATCCGTCTGAGATGGTAGCTCTGGATACGTGAATGATCAGCCATACGAACAACGAAGACCGAAATGAAAGTAGTCTGGTGAGGAATACATGACTGTCATGAATGAGCATACCGTCCCCATTAACTCCCTCAAAAAGAGTTGCTAAGTGGCGCACATCAAAACATGTGGCTATCGGCGAATTAGTGTTGATCAAACAAAAACAGCCAGTGAGATACGTAAAACATAATCATTTTCAGTAGCAATTTGTTATCTTATTGAACTTTTTACGTACTCTTATTCTCTGGGTTCACCAGAAGGATTTTTTCATGAACTGATGGTCTCCATATTACATACATTACAAACAATTAACAATGCCCACCTTTGAAAGTATACTAAGCAACCTATTTCACCTTTGGGATAAAACCGGTACCCTTCTGCTTAATAATTTGTCAGTTCGTACTAATAATAATATTTTGACACGGTGTACATCCGACACAAAATATGTTTACATATTCCACCGGATAAGAATATCGACTGGTAACGCGGCGGTCTGTTTGTCTGATCCCTACACGTGATTATCTCACCTTGATGAGTTTAGGCAAAGACAAACTCGGTGGTGAAGTTTCGGTTTGTGGTTGCACTTGACTTTGGCCGGTAAGAACTCGTAATCCAAGGTGGGCCGCGTCTATCCAAGCTAAAGGAGTGTAAACAAACTACACATCGATGTCTTTTTGCAGTTTTCAACAAAAACTAATTTGCCCTCAGTTAATCTGGTGATAATCCAGCAGTGGTTAAAACAACTTTGAAAAATATTTCAGATGCAAACTGGTCTACTATTCTTCATTATCAGCTTATGAAAACTTATGACCACCCGCGTAAAAAGTCGCTAGACTTACAACTGTCTGAAGTAGGACATCTTCCCATAAGCCCCGGCATAGGCGTTTTCAATGACCATAAAAATCGTTACTACCAGAACAGCCAGTTTCTTCATTATGTCAACAGTAAGAGGTCTCAAAACAGCCGGAACCAAAAAGCTCTCGATGTTAAATCGGAATTTATATGTGGCCTTATGGTGACCCGCATGCCAAGAGACAAACTGTCATGTTTGCTTGTCCACAGTACGTAAGTGGATTGTTTATGGCTTATGGACATGCTAATCATAAGTTTAATATCTGACGCATTTCCAGTACATTTACCCCCTCATTGAGCCTTCACTCACGACTGACCTTCGTCACTTCAACGGTCAGGACGAATACGAACAAAAGATTACATATTTGCCAAGAGGTGCACACTCAGGAATTCGTAAAACGTTGTTTTTGAACCACACCCTTTATATCTGACAGCAAAGCTGTTGACTGTTCGAATACCACTATAAATTTTAGTTTCTAAACACTGCTTTTTGCCCTTGGTAACCAGGTTTGGGTTATACTTTATGTGCCTGACAGTAGTTTGTTTGATCAGTGTTTTGTTTATGATTATACGACGCGAA
>QNGE01001425.1:152978-167755 GCA_008508345.1 Paragonimus westermani | reverse complement strand
ATAAGAAGAACAAATGAACAACTCCTATAAATATGAGAAGCACGCTGATTTACGCGCGATCACTGCAGTTATTTACCAACGATGCCAAACGAAAAATTAAACAGTAACACAAACGTGAAGCCCACTGTCAAAACGAGCCTGACCAAAATGCAAACGACTGTAGTCTATGAAGCTTTGGTGCACGCAGCAGAAAAGAAAGCAGTTCGCTTGCTTCAGAGATTCAGTCCGAAAAATAGGACGTTACACTAATCTACTTTTTACAAGGTTGTGGTTTGTGTAATTTTTCACAGAGTTCAAGGCCACTCCGGGGAGAACGGCCAAATGCATCTTTGAAGGGTTTAGCCATTAGAGGATAAAATTGGCGTCCGGAAAATGTCAAGATCCGTCGGCTTTGACGAGGCATGGCGGAAAATTCAAAATCCAGCGAACGATTGAGCATGTTCCAACGCAGAATTTCGTCGATTCCTTGGACACGTCAAAATGTTGAACATCTCGCGAACCATTCAGCTAAGACGAAGTACCGTGCGCCCAACCGTCGTAGAAAAATTTCCTCGTGCAACGCAAAAAATGGGGATCGGAAAAGAGAATGTAATTGCACACATTAGATGAAAAAACGTGGGGTTATAACATTTACTGTGGCAAACAATGTGTATGTGGAATTTTTCAGCAAAGAATTCACGTGATATCATTATTTATGCTATGATTATTGGAATATGTAGCCCTGACTACCGTTCGTTGAGGCATTTTGCCATGCACTCGGGATTTATTCGGGCAAACGGAGAATTGAGTCGACGGTTTTGGAGGGCCGCATGAAATGTGCGTGTGATAACGAAAACTCACATCATGTCTTTTCGCTGGATTTGTTATGAATCGCCAAGTTCACATTCCCTAGCAATTTGGGCAGCCTATGTACATGAATAAACGCAGGTTATTAAGATGATCTTGATTTGCAAACGGTCTGGTGGGCGCGCTGTAGGCCAAATGCTAAGGGATCGTTTGAGTAAACCATACAACAAACCGTTTCAAGCATGCTGTTTTCGAGAGGCGTTAGACAGCGAGGTGGTTATCTATGTACTACCTACCTGACGGCCAAATGCCTCTCCTACCACACTCGAAAAGGTCATTGGGTGATACAGAGAGTTTGAAGATAGACATTGTTTTTGTTGACGTAATATATCTGTCTAAACCTTTTTTAAAACGCCGAATGTTGCTACTGGCTCTGACTCCATTTGGAGGTTTGTTCCAAGTGTATGAATACTTTACAAGGCAAACGTTTTCACATATATTTTCCCGCGATATCAGAACTGGCGAGGTGGAACCCTTATTTCTTGGACTATATGGAGGGCTGTGCTGTAAGTGGACGGTGAACGCTGTAGTAATTGCGTCCGAATATATGTGTTTATACAGCAGCGTCAGATTCAGCTTTAGTCTACGCGACCAAAGTGGTACAGTACTGTGTTTTCCACAGCGCTGTCTGCAAGTGAGAGAAGAAGAATACCCCAATAAGCTTTTGGTGAACGATCGTTAAAGGTTTTCTAACACAAGCCTATCAGACTTGCGTAGATGGCAGTATATGAAAGTGCAATATTCGAGTTGAGGCCGAACACACATTTTGTACAGCGTCAGCTTCGCAGCTGGTAGACTGAACGTTTAGTTTTGGCCACCCGAAAGCATACTTGTTCAGAGAAATTGAAGGAGTTTGAGTACCGCATTCCTGGATCTGGCCGGATCAATATTACAATCATCTAGTCAGATGAAGCCGTGGGGTAAGTTACAACCAGGAGTGATGATTTTCGATGTGTTTGCTGAAAACGACATCAGCCATGTTCTGCACCACAACTGCAATGACGCTTGGTCTTATCGTATATTTTGTAGACAGAAATTGATTTTACTACCCTGGTGGAATGTGTCAACGATTTTGATATCGTCACCAAACGGAAAAGAACTGCCATATGTAATAACGCCTCTTAAGTCATTTATGTAGATTAGGAAGAGCAACGGACCCAGAACGCTTCCATGGACCACCAGACTAGTCGCTGGTTTTAGTGTTGAGCAGTGCTCTCCTATTTTCACTGTTTAAGTGCGACCTACAAGGTATAACAACAGCCAGCTATACAGAGGATCTTGTATGCCAAACGATGCTATTTTGATCAAGAGGCGCCTATGAGGCACACGTCCAAGTGTATGATGATTACCGCATTTCATGCCTCGACGGACGTCGATGTACGGTTCAAGAATTCCAGCCAACATGTCATACAAGAGCGTCTACTAAGAAAACCATACTGTCAAGAGTTTATAAGGTTTTGTGTCCTTAAGAACTCGACTATATGCATCTTTATTATCCTTTCGAACATCCTCGAGCAGATTGACGAGTGGTTGATGATAAGATAGTTACTAACGTCCTACCTTAGACTACTCTTGTGACGAGGCATAATGATTGAGGTTTTCTACTGAGGAGGGCAGGTGCTGGACAAAAGTGATAGGTTGAATAAATCGAGTAAGAGGATGGGTATATCCTCATCTGCCTGCTTGACGACCATTGGTGAGATACCATCTGGTCCAGGATGGACTGAGGGCCTACTGCTAGCTAACTGTGAACGAACACTTCGAACTTCAACTAGAATACTAGTCACAACATTATCCGTTTTCGATAGGATATTAGCAGATAATAGGGTGCCTTCTATGCTAAACGAAGCAGCGAAATTCGAGTTAAGGATTTTCCACATCGCCCGAGACTGATAATTCTTATATCAGGGACTCTCACGGAATTTTTCCGTCCCATCAGTTGCACTAGTTTCAGACATCGCTGCTCACTACAGAACGCGAGTTTCTCTTCGTCTATATGATGGAGTTGCGTCTGACGTTCTATGTGTTCAAACATTTTGCTCATTCGCTCCACCAGGGAAAAGTCTAGTGTTCTTCCGTACCTCGACTTAAGCATTTTAAGTCTGTCAATCTCTTTCGCAGTAATGATCTTACCTTGTACATGCGAGCCGACACGTTTGGATTTGATGGAAGCTAAAACGTCGATACAAAACGTTAGATGTCTGATTGTGAAGTAGTCCTAAGAAATCGGAAAAATGAATCCACCCGAAGGAACCAAACAGGGCGGTTTGTGAGACATAATGCAGGCAGTTAGAGACTAATAGACTTCTCGGAAGATGGATTGGTGTTAAAATCGGGAACCATTGCCAAATATTGGGAGTTCTGAGCTTATGGTTGATGAAGCCAAGTAAGAAGATGTGTACAAGGGAAAAATGTGAAAATGTCGGCTCACCAATTTTTGTGATGGATGTGAACAACATAAAAATCTTGAGTGTGCACACGAAACCTAAACTGATGAAAATAAAAGGAACTGACCCGATAGTTCGTGAAAATGCGTTGATCCAGAGTTCCACGACACTGAATAAAGCATCCAATGGAGGCGATCCGCAGTGTTTCTCCGGATAGGTTTAGGTGTCGCAGCGGAAGTAATCTGAAAGACGAACAAGTCCGGAGATTCGCCGAAATAGTTTGTCCGTTCCGTTAGCTTCTGACTTTTTGGAAGTCCGCAAACAAGCGATATGACGAGAGTGCAACCTGGAAGCCAGCTCTTCTACTCCGACTAACGTTAGCACTTATTGATAAACGTGGGAGCAGAGTGGGCGCACTGGGGAACAGCGTTCTCTTGAAGTAGGGGTTCCAGCAACGGCCATGTAGAAGAAAACAACACGAACAGGTGTGAGCCGAAGGTCTAGTAGGCCATGCACACGACTTATGCAAACTTAAACTGAAACGGCGCCGACAACATAGCAGCGCGCTGTGTTGCGTAATTTACAAGCAGTCCGTGAGCGTGTGCTGGTTTCGACCGTGCGTTACAACAAAACGCACGGTTCGCGACCTTGTAGGTAAATTTAGTATTGTTCATTGATTCCATTCATTTGGTTTAAACATCGAGCGCACATCTGAAATCGGATGACGAGAACTGCATAGAACAGTGACAATTATAAAGTACAAAATACCGTAGGAAACGCCACATTGGCCACTAGAACTCCAAATTTGGACCTTTCATAGGCAAAAGTCCTTTTCTTATTGAGTCACTAAACAGTGGAGCAGCTTCCATTCAGATATCTTGAGCTGGACTTCTACAGATCGTTTTAGAGTATTGCTAGACTTATTTAACTGAAACCAAATAGTGGCCTCACTCTGATACTGGTGTTTACTGCAATCTCCAGGAGAGGTGCTCCGCCCTGTTTTCAGTGACCTTTTTATGTCAGAAGACGTCCGCTTAACACTGAACAAGGTTAACCAACAGGTTGTAGGGTCTGTTAAACTTCCGTTTACTTGTTGCCCACTTTTCACCATACCTGTTATGTTCATCGTACATGTATCTTACTCGTCCATCGTTTGAATCAATGCTCACGCGTTTAAAATACGGCTTTCATGCGATCGTGCCCATTCTGGGCCAAACGTCGCAACGTACTCTTTGCACGCCGGAAAAACTGAATTCTCTGGAATCGGTTTGTTATCAACTGGAGAGCCTTCCAGCAGAACACAGTGGATTTAGTGGTGCAGTCCATTGTGGTCAGCCACTTTAAGTTATTGCATTTGTCCTGTGGGGGTGTTACATCAACCCTTCGTTCCGTTAGAGAGCTCCCTGCCTTGAACCCTTTTATAACAACCTGAATTCGGTGATATATCGCAAAATTGTTGATGGGAATTGCCCCCTTCATTTTTCGCAACACGGCTGGACCCTTGGAGCCTGCTGGCAAAAGGAACTGGAGGGCAACTAGCAACCAGCATCAAGCCCCGTGATTGAAAGTGAATCTGGATTGGCCGCTGTGTCAACGTTGTGCACAAAGGCCCCGAATCAACGAACAGCCAGACGGGAAACGAGAACAGTTGTTTTTGAAGGATTTGTGGTTAAAGATGAATGTCTCCCTGTGTTGTTGTTTCTGTAAAAGTTTCTGTAAATGTCTAGTATTTAAATATATACGGGTGCCTTTTTAGCATGCCCACCACTGCAGCTTTCCCCTCTTTTGTAACTGTATACTTACTGACAGCGTTGTGTACCTTACCACTTCGGGACCGTTATAACACACTTCTTACTTCCTGGCTGCAGCGGCTCGCGTTCCCTATAAAATGGTCAGACGATCCAATCGCAGCTCATGTACTAAGTTCGTCCGCGTGAAGAACCATGCGCCATGGTGCTGACCAAGTAGGCGCCACCGGCACTTCGGTGGCCACAAATGGTGAGTCGGCGAGTAATAACAGCACGCTTGGTAGCACCGCCACTAACGTCAGCGACAACTGCCCCACCCAGCGTGTGACAACCTCACCTGAACGGTGGCCGGTGTACAAGAGTCGTCACTTTCAAGAGACACTGACATGCCTGTCGTAACAACTGAACGTTCTGCTGTCCAGTCAGATTCCTTCAAAGCACAGGACCTTCCAGAGTGCCACAACTCGTCTCTTCGGCTACATACACAGAACACGACGACTGCAAATCAGACATCGACGTCCCATCTTCATCACCCGTCTTACAAGGAAATCCGACCCAATGCATATAAAAAACCTAGGCTGGTGCGCGGATTCCTCATAACTGCCGAAGAAGCCTAGGAGGTCCTCTTTGCAGTCATTAAACTGTGCGCCTTTGACGAGGCCTCAGTTTATCCAGACATACTCTGGACTGACCGACAACGGGGAAGCCAAATCACGAAAAATGGGGTAGCTGCAGACCGTTTCCGCAACATAATTAACAGAAGTGTGCCTGATATATGTGGGGGCAAAAACGCGCGTGACATCAGTCAGCGGAAATTTCTTGCGTCCGCCCTAAAGCTATAAGATTTATTTTTGTGGAACGTAATGTGCGTTCCGTGCTTTAGCCTGGTTTCAGCTGGTTCCTTCCCACGGCACCTGAAAGTTACCATAACGGCCCCCGGAAAAACCCCCTATACATTATAACGTTTCCGCCACGGGCACCATTGAATCTCAAGGGACACAACCTCCCATCCTGATCGTTCCAAAGATGAGCGCGAAAAGGTACGATCTGAATAACTAACACGGGCTGCTCGCTTGGTCGTTCTCTTAGTAAATCTACTGTTTCAAAAAAGCACATTTTACCTGGCTCGGCTAGGGTCGGCGATAAACTCGCTGACGTGGCCTGACGTTCCTCACGGAATACAGTTCATCACCGACTGCAGCAACTCGTACCCATTTGGAATAATTTCTGTCAGCTGCACTTATACCAACTCCCAAAGTCTGACCAGCAACCCACGCGAAATCCTTGCGCTTTGCCTCGCGAACGACTGTTTTATTATCACAATTAATCGGTCGTGGTCCTCACCAACTCATCTCAATCCTGAGCTTGATATAGCGGACATGTTCCTCTTCATGAACATTAAGCAGAAAAGGTGGTGTTGACCTTTATGTCCGCAGTTCACTCCGGATAACCATTCTGCCTCACCCAATACTCACTACCATTCCTGAATCTGTCTGTGCTCCACTGTAGTA
The DNA here is from genome assembly GCA_008508345.1 of Paragonimus westermani. NCBI lineage: Eukaryota > Metazoa > Platyhelminthes > Trematoda > Plagiorchiida > Troglotrematidae > Paragonimus > Paragonimus westermani. The sequence goes on along the minus strand of QNGE01001425.1, from coordinate 161,263 downwards.
AGCAGCTATGACGGATTGTTAGCTGGCATATTCCCCCGGTCCCCCTGTCCTAACTTTGGCCGCGACAAGACAGTCCTGCCCGGAATCGACCGTTTGTCCCCTCTAGGATATCCACATATCCTAACAATGGACGACATGAGCCTATCACAACAAAACTTTCAATCTTATTCGTACCAATATCCTGCCGATGCAATGCCTGCAACATTTACAACTGCAAATGAAGCTGCAGGCTTCACGGAACATATGATTGATTGTACAAGATCGGCGGGATGACCACGTTCCTTCCTGTCGAGATTATAACTTCATTAACGAGGAGCTGATGGTAGCCCACTTGGCAGTGAACGTCCCGCTGGGCTCAAGTGATCACGCTGTAGTAACTCTCGATTCCCTTCGTAGTGCTGATCATGCCTTTAAAGAACACGGTCCAAAAAGGAAATTTCGGAGAATAAGGACAATCGCACTCGACACCTTTTTAGCTGCTGCCTCGTGGGATCAGTTTTACTCAAAATATTCAGTTGAGGACGTGTGCAACCATTTCACAAATACTACTCGGCAGTCTACAACGTCGCATCCCCAAGCTGGCATCCTGTACTACCGCCGCAAAAGTTCAGACAACCACTCGTGACCGCTGGGTTTTCTGTGCTAGATGTTGAAGACATTTCACTCGAAGTTGATTCATACAGTGCAATGGGTCCTGACATGCTCCATCCCAGAATTCTCAAGGAAGCAGCTGTTAGTCTGGCTGAACCCCTTTATAAGCAAACACTCCGGACCAGCATCCTCCCTAACGCATGGGGAGAGGCGACGGTCACACCCGTATTTAAAGTAGGTGGCCGGCACTCTACGGCTAGCTATCGACCAATCAGCCCCACCAGCATTCCGTGCAAAATAATGGAGCGCCTACTAAAGCTTGCCATACTCAGTCACCTCTCATCAAATAATCTTTTCTCTTCCAACCAGCATAGCTCCCTTCCCAATCGGTCATGCATAAAAACCATGCTTATTTTCATGGACAGTCTGACGGAGGCCAAAGACAGTGGCCTCATCTCAGATGCTATCTTCTTTGGCTTGGCCAGTGCTTTTGACCGTGTCCCACGCGCCCCCCCGAAGCACAAATTGGAAGCCTATGGAATTCAAGGAGAGGTTCTTCGCTGAATTGCCTCATTTCTTGATAGTAGAACTTTTAGAGTCAAGACCGGATCAGACCTTTTGTCTCCCTCTTTCATTTCTGCGGGAGTTCTTCAATGGTCCTCATTTACAACAATGACCTTCCAAGCAATATTTCTAGTAACGCCCTCTTATACGCAGACGACCTAAAATCTGGGATGTCCCTGATCCCAGCGCACTACAGATTGATCTTGACGCGAGCAAGCGCTGGTCGGACGGTTGGAGTCTCCCATTGAATAGCAATAATTGTGCCCACACGTCACTCGGTGGCAACTCTGGCAGTGCCTTCATGATTCATAGTGCATTTAGTACAGTAGATATCATGATAAACGATCTGAAGAAGGATCTGGGCATCTGGTTGTCGTCTGACGTGTCCTTCAAGTATCACCATGAGATGGCGGTAAAAATGGATTTGCTGCTCTTATGATGATTAGGCGCACTTTCCCCCGTTAAGACAATAAAGCTTTCAAATGCTCCACGGAATTTTTGAGACCGCTCCTCGAGTGTGCCAAACAGGTCGTGTACATCGGCCTGAAGAAAGACATATTGGCTGCTGAGCGTGTCCAGCGTGTGGCTACCAAGTTGTTCGCAGGCCTGAGTAATGTTACTTACGAGTCTCGACTTGAAATTCTTGACCTTTACCCAATCGAATTCGGACGAATCCGGGGTGATTTTATACTCACCCACTTCTTCTTTGGAGTAGGCCTTGTAGAACAGTTCTTCACTGTAGCGAATGTTGAGAGCCGGCGAGGACATAATAGGAGGCTTTTCAAGCCTCGTCCACGGACCTGTCTTGGGCAGCAGTTCTTTTCTTACAGGGTTATTAACTAATGGAACAGCCTTCATTCTGAGGTCGTCAGCAGCGCTTCTAGGGATCGTTTTAAAGCTTTACTTGATTTTCATTTATCTAAAATTGTATTATGCGAGTAATGTAACTTTGATCTTGCTATCCGCTGTAATTCCCAAGAGCTGTGCTACACCCTGTTTTCAATAATTGTCCTTGGCTCAACAGACGCCCGCTGATACTGAGCAAGGAAAACCTATTGGATCCGGGAACCTTGGGCCGCTGCATCGGTGTATCAATCGCTGATCCCTTGAATTCGCGAGGCCATGGATTGTTCAACACCAGACTACTCCACACACCGACGGGAACCCCAACGGCAGTTCCGGTCCCGCACGTCAAAGATGAGTCGCGCTAGGTGTCTACCACAGGTTCCGTCAAGAATATCAGGGGATACAGATGACCATCATCTCCATGCACGACTTCGAAACCAATGCACCAATCTAGTCTGGAACGATCGACTAGATATCCAGCGACGCTCAACCGAGCCCTTCGCCAGCGATCCCAAAAGCTTGAGCAAACTTGTCCTGAACACTCACGAAGCCGAAGGCGGCGTGCCCCAGCCACCATTCCTCGGGAGTTTAACCGCTCAGATGGTGAAGTTTCTGAAGTCACGACCGACTTCTACAGCAGTGTGTTTACTAACGGCGTGCGGAGTTGGTCCGTGGCAAGAAGTGTTAACACCTTCGGAGGAATCGCTCGGGTAGACACGACAGTGGATGCTGTGCTCTCAAAACTTAAGTGGATTGAACCCACATATCTCGAGCCAGTCTGTACATCTCCCATGGTCCTTGCTCATGGGGTTGCACAATTAGCTGTACAGTCTCGCCTCCTCTTAATACAGCCAGTTGTTGCAGAATCAGTACCAAAGGCTGGAAAAAGGCGAATACCCCTCTCATCTCTAAAGGTGGACAGCGCAATTAGCCCTGTTACTATCGCCTGACTACCGTCCTATCCTTTATCCAAAGGTCCTTGAAGCGCTAGTCCGCGGTTTGCTATCTAGATGCACAAACCCTCTTCTGTAGCGAGTAACACGGCTTTCTCCACGGCCGCTCATGTACCAGGAGTTCGCCGCTAAGTGTAGACCAGTGGGCCACTGTTGCCATCAGAGTAGAAGGGGTTGATGCTACACGCACTTCACCAAGGCTTTCGGTCAAGTGAATCATTACGTTCTAATCTACAAGCTCCACCGTTGCGGTGCCAAAAATAACCTTCTTCGCTCGTTCGAACCTTATCTATCCAACCGTCTGTCATGTGTGGGTCGGCTTATCTGTACCTTCTGCCAGACTCAGCCTCAGCTAGGTCCCTCAGGGCTGCGGCCCGGGGCCACTACTTTTCTGCTTTCATCAACGATCTACAATCTGAAGTATGGTCTCCACTGGTACTGTTTGCTGATTATATCAAAATCTGGCGTATCGTGCGTAATGCTTCTGAAGCAAGCGCCCCACAATTTGATGTTGGTGCGCTTTACAACTGGTCTAAGTCAACCTTCATCGAGTTCAAGCGCAGTTATGCGGGTCAAATAGAGACACAGTTCCTTTTTCTTCCTCGGTGGAATACCGCTCCAAATCACGGACAGAGAAAAGGACAGTGACATTGTTGGGACGGACAACCTTTCGAGTTCTCCCAATTCTGAATCTTCTTCCAGGAAATCTAATGGCGTACTAGCACTCCTGAAGCGTACGTTCCAAAAATTCGAGTAATCATGATTCAATAAAATGTGCAAAGCCTTTATTTGTCCCCATCTAAAGCAAGGTACATAATCTGGTCTCCCCACTTACAGAAGGACCAGAGGCGCGCGACGAGAAGAGTTCATGGGTTGACTGCGAAACCCTGCCTCGAACGGCTTCAATAACCAAATTCCTTCTCCTTGGAGTCTCACAGACAGATGAGAAATTTAATGTTGGCGTTCATGATTCTGAGGAACGTTAACCGTCGGTGCAGATACTTGCTCAATTCTGCGGATACCACCCCACCCAGAGTGCATTCCTTGAAACCGAGATACCAATGAGGCAGAAAAGCTAAGGTCGATTTTAATCTTGTTTCAGGTTCACGGAACCTGGAACCCGTTGCCAGAACGTATCGCCGGTGCCTCGTCAGTGGCTGAGATCAAAATTCGTCTAAAACATGCAGCGTTTTGTACTTCATAATTTTCATTGTTGTCGGCTCTTTTCGCTAACCTGCAACTCACACATACACTCTATGGTTAAACCAAGTTAATCAAGCGACTGGATAAGCAGGAGTACACCTTTTACCTCCAAGGTCGTGGGCCGTGCGTTTATCCCTGCCTTCCGCGTCGTTCGAGCACAGGCTTCGGGAGAGTTAAAGAACATCGGGAAAACCGTTCATTCCAGCAAAGACCTTCTTAGGCAACGCTACGAACCGTATCAATTGTATACCTTATTCAATGTAGTGGAGCTCTGAACCAACGCATTTTCACGAACTATTGGGTCGGTTTATTTCATCACTTTTTGGCTCCATGTACATACCCAAGCTTTGTATAACGTTTGGGTTCACTGCAATAGCCAATTTACACCTGCTTTCTGCGCCCGCGTGCTCTGTCGCGCAGATCCACATGTGTGTTTTCGTCTGTTGAACAGCCCACAGGTAGTTGCACATATATATCCAGGCGTTCCGTATGCTCCCACTCACTCTTCAACTTAGTCGTCTGATACAATCAAGAGAAGCTGTGACATGTAACTGTCTCTCTGGCACGGAGATTTCTTGCATAGAGTAACGAAACCGTCAAAAGCTATCGCTTTTCACTTCTGTCCATCAGCCCTTGAACCCATTTGATCGCACATTGAGCGCTCCGGCGCCGTCTACGAAAATTTTCACGCTTCAAGGTCGTTTGCGATGCACAAAATAAACCCCGGCAAGCTAGTTCACGGATTTCACTTAAGTAGAGTAATATTTTATGCCCTGCTGTCTGGTATAATTCGTCTATTCAGTCTTTTGAGGTGCCCGAATTTCGACTCTTGGTCGCTGAACTGATCCACGAAAAGACGAATGCGAAATATTGGCATCTTGGGAGAGAAGATGCGAACAAAACTTTCAGGTTCATACTGTTAATTTTTGTATAGGTATTTCTAGTGTTCAGTTTCGCACAGCGCCACGTGATAATTCAGGTGTTTCGCACATACTGGAGCACACTGCCTTATGTGGCTCGCAAAAATACCCAGTACGTGATCCATTTTTCAATATGTTGCGAAGGAGCCAGGCCAGCTTCATGAACGCCTTGACAGGTTCGTCCTTTAACATTTTGATAATTTTCAGCTAACGACTGGACCATGTATCCGTTTTCTACGATGAATGATGCTGATTTCCAAAACTTACTCCGCGTGTACGCAGACGCAGTGTTCAAACCTAAGTTAAATGAACTGGATTTTATGTAGGTGTTGCGACTTATTCCGCTTGAGTTTCAAAGGCAAGAAGGGTGGCGTCTGGAACCGAAGACTCTATCCGATCCTTCATGTGATTTGCAAATTAAAGGAGTTGTCTTCAATGAAATGAAGGGTGTATTTGTAAGTTTGAAGATGCTCAAGAATTTTAACGGAGTCCTTGTAAAATATTACTTAATCGGTTGTTTAGTTGGAGGTTACTTAGCAAAACAAGTTTTCAGCGTATGCTGTCCATCAATTGTGCTTGGTTTACCACTGTGCTCACGATAATGTTAGCTCGAAACATCCTTCCACCTTCAGTTCACCTGTAAAAATGGGTCTTCTCGGTGGATACAATCACTCGCTTTCGACTCTTGATCACCTACAGTTTGCGGGTGCTACTGGTCAATTCATAATACACAGGTGTGAGGCCGACAGCTCTTGCTCCTCAGTTTAGTACTATTTTCTTCCAAATTCCCGCGCGTATCGGCTGTTATGACCGGGTCTCATGGGAGAGCTCTACATATTCTACTGCAGAACATATGCTTTTAACCTACCTCTGCTTTTGTAAACCATCCTCAAACGCAATGCAACTTGCGAGTTTTCAGCTGCCGGATGCAATACTCCTTAAGGGGGACTGAATGAGCCGCAGAGTAATGAAGCAGCATGATGGCTTTAAGTGAGAAATTGGGTAACACTCGCTTTTAGCTAGCTACGTAATATCCTGTCCATCTTTGAACTCATTTATTCAGCTAACGTTACAGTGTCGATCATAGTAAAGTGCCTAGCGTCTTTCATTTAACATCCGTAGCATCGTCTACTGTAGTTTTCATAGACGGACACTCAATAGATACGGGATGGTTTTTCGTCCTGATCCGGATTTGCTAGAGCTAGTTAAGCACACAGTACTTAACCTGCTGCTGGCAGAAATCCATTCTATCAGCCTGGTTTTGATAGCTGTGCTTTAAATCGTACCGCTTTCGGCCTATCCATCGATAACTACAAGAGGGTCATCTTTTGCGTGTATCTAGTAGTGCCATCTCTTCACTCTACAAGCCGTTATCCTGGATTTCAGTGTCCACAGCGTAGCAGACTTCACGAGTCATCGCTGCACCTTGACGTTTACTCCAGAGTACTGTATCTAACCAGCAGTGTAGTGAGTGTACAAACTCCCACTTTTGGTCTCGGGATGATGGAGAGGAGGGAGACTACCGGAAAGTAGCTACTGAAAATAAACATAAGTACTTGAATTTAATGATATAAATGGCTTACAAGGTAAGTGGGAAATTACTGCGAAACGTTTTTACCTACCTGCTCCGCTGTATACAACAGACAGGACGAGCTGGGCTGTACATCAGGACAGTCGTGGTTGCACGGAATTATGTACACAGCATACGGGTGTTTCCGAATAGGGGATATTGTCAGGGTATTCAGACATAGGTGAGTAAACGATTTTGGTTCTTTAACATGGCTTGTTATCAAAACACCCTATCGAAAGGCAGTAAGTGGGTGACGTCAGGTTACCTACCTGCTCCGCTGTATACAACAGATAGAACGAGCTGGGCTGTACATCAGGACAGTCGTGGTGGCACGGAATTATGTACACAGCATACGGGTGTTTCCGAATAAGGGATATTGTCAGGGTATTCAGACATAGGCGAGTAAACGATTTTGGTTCTTTAACAAGGCTTGTTGTCAAAACACCCTATCGAAAGGCAGTAAGTGGGTGACATCAGGTCAGGCCTAATGCCACTCTTCTGGAATTAGCAGCCTGTCTTATTCCACTCCCATTCTCGAAAGCCAAGAAACTATAATTTGTTAGATCTGTGTCTATTGGTCCGTTTGGTGTGAGTAACTCTATTGGCATGCCATCACCCCGTACAGTTTGGCCTAATTGGTACTCGAGATACACAGGCCGTCATCGCGTTGAGGTTCAGGTTCGTTGTGGCTAATGTTACGGTTCACTAGTTCATTCCAGGAGTCCTTAGTGAGGACGAAGCTGCCTGTTGCAGTCAAGCTGGGCTGAAGTTACAGTTGAGCTAGGTTCGCTGTGTAGAATTCTAGTTGGTAGTTGTTTATGAGGTATCAAACGGTACTTCGGTCAAAGATTGTAGACATAGACCAGAAAGATATTCGTTCATCACACCTCAGTGTTATGTTGGAAATTTACACAGTGCAGTTGTCGCTGGCAGAGCTAATAATATTTTTGAGAACATAGCCTACTTGGAAGATATCGTTTAAGCGTTTCTCATGTTTTTTTTCGGCGGATGCTTACAAATACCCAAGGTGCGCGGTGGTTTTGCTTAATCTAGCCATCATTTACGCTTCAAAATATCCCGTTAGTGTCTAGATATGTGCATTTTACGCCTTTGTGCTACACCGTGGGTATTACGCTTTTGTATGCCATTGATCCTGACTTGATGTCGTTGTTGATATTGCTTTGTTTAGCCTCTCTGTCGCTGACATCTAGTCTATGCCGAACACTGTGAATGGAACACGCTTAGCATCTTCCAAGTGCAAAGTGCTTCTTCAAGACTGAGGTATTCCCACTCTTACCTTCTTTACTGAAGGCAATCCGCCTGCGATTGTTGACACATTCACATTTGGATAGCACTATCACCCAAACATGTAATATTGCTGATGAGATATCAATGAGGATAGCAAAGGCACGAGTTGTCTTTGTCAACCTGCGTCATCTGTGGTGCCGGGAAGACGTTCGGTTGTCCTTGAAAGAAAAAGTATAATACTTGTGTGCGTTCCTTCGTTTCATTGTTCAGGAATGTTCTTGACGACTATATATGTATTTGACCGTCGTTGTCTCCACCAATTAGCCCACACCAGGTACGATAATCGCGTGGACAATGCGGCCGTTCACCGGCGCGTATTTCGGAACACTG
>QNGE01001425.1:131827-152241 GCA_008508345.1 Paragonimus westermani | reverse complement strand
GTCGCAAAGTGAAGATGTAATGGATACCCTTTACAAAGTCTGAAGCTCACCCCCTCCCCTATTTCCCCTCTGTGACCTTCGGAATCCACCATGCTGTAGGACATTAGTATTTCAAACGCGATAGAGATATGGCTAATGCTTCTGTTCGGGCAAATTTTTGGGAATGAGAGCAATCGCTTATACGCCCTGATGATGAAGCATCTCCGTTTTTACATGGGACAAACTTCATGGTGCTGGGTCCGATTCATCACCATCACTCTGTTAGATGGCCGAATTTGGAGGATTCCGATTTAGAACCTTGCCAAATTTCAATAGTTCACTTCCAAGGGCCACCTCCATTTTCAACCAAAGTATAGTCGAAAGCGTCACAACTGGTCACACAGTACCCATCGTCCACAGCTATGTATGCATCACTAAGAACCACTGAAGTATCACTGTCCGTGATGTTGATGGTACAGTCTGCCTTAGATCGGTCGACTTGTTCCTCAAGGTGTTCAGCCAATCTGTCAAGTCGCTGTGACAAAATGTGAATCTTTCTTGCCCATCTTTTTCAAATTTAACCTTTTTACGCCTGTCGGCGGTCGGTATGTCCACGAGTCAGGGAAGAAAACACGGGATTATTCCGTGGTAAAAATTTTGTTTTCACTCCTAGCTTATCCGACCGAGTAATCTCGACTCCCCGATATCGCGTTTCAGTTCATGGTGGTCACTGTCGTTGTCGCAGTCAAAGGTGATCCGTCGATGTTCATTTGTGAGTTTTCGTCGAATCAGCAAAAAACTACTTCCACAGCATTATCAATACTGCTTTGAGGCAGACTTCACAAGAAGTTTGCGTAGCCACCAAGATTTCTGCGCGATATTCATTTGGATTCCGTTGCCTCCGTGACCTTGGCTGTTTGACCGTCGGCAATGCTTGCTAAACTTTCCGCACGGCCTCATCGCTCACGTTCTAATTGACCTTTTTAAATTTTCAGTCGAATGACTCGTGAGTACATGGTTAAACAAAGCGAGCACGAACTTCATCCTGCCCCGAATCAGGGTGGTTATTCCAAAGTGAACGGCAATTAACTAAGTGACGCCGCCGTTAGCCGGTGACGGTGTAATCAGTCTGCACCTGTGGTTGAGTTGCATAAGACGGTCTCCTTGTGACCTTTCCACGTGTTAAAGTTTACCTCGACTTAAGGAGTTTGTGAGGTGTGCATAAGAGCAGGAGCTTACCACCATTACCTGCACGCCGCGACTGGACGTGCGAGTAATACGACCAAGCTGTGCGTTTGCACTATCGATGACCACAATTATGCTTGTATGTTTAGTCTGTACAGAAGGCCTCATTAGCATCGTGTGAACTATTTTCGGGGCGTATGTAAATACGACAATCTAATCTGTCGACAAACTTTGAGCATGGTACCAAATCTGACGGCGCGTAAACGATCATTTACTGAGATCCAGTCGAGCAAGGTTCGCTTTATTTTTGAGTTCGGCACGATCTCCATATCATCCTGACTTCGAGAATCGCGTTTGTCACCACCGAAAACCGTGAAGAAGAGCCACTAGCTTATCCCGTTATCCGAGAGGAAGTTCACATGAACTTTGGTTCATGGATGACTCCAGGTACTTCCCAGACGCTTACGTTATAAAGGGCAGTGGCTTGCTGGACATCGTTCGAATTTCCGACTCACAAATCGGAATGACGTGAAAACAAAGTATTGTGTCCCATCTTATTTCACTGACCCCTCGCCAGCGAGCGTTTATCTCAGCCAGGGATCCCAGCGTGTGAATTCGGCTTATAGTTTCCTTTAATGTTGCTCGCAGTAGGTGTATTCGCAGCAGCACCAAGTTTCGGAGGCATACCGGAAGTATTTCGATGATACCGAACACCAAGCCGGCGATCACGACCAGCCATTTGGCGGTCGGGGATACCTTTCCTTTCCTTCTGCCGTGTTCGGAGGATACTAGTTGCACACCTATAAAATAATTTTGAGCATTTGTGAGATCGTGTCTTATCATCTAAACACCCTTACGTAGTTAGTGGGCGCAATTGCCTCCGCTCGACTCCCTCCATTGTCGCTTATGACATCGATAAACGTGGAAAGTCTGATGCCTTAATTAGCATAGCCCACCGAATCAACACAGTGAGCAGGTTTAACTGTTATCCTGACGTATCAGAGGAAGCCAGAGAGATCAATCAAGTCTGAAGTATATGAAAAATCTTGCTCTATGACCTTGTCCACTTGCGCGGAGAGCTTAAATGTGCTCAGTTTTTGTACCCACTGGGTCACTATCACTAACAGCAGTATACCAGTACTTGATTATTTCGTTTAACTGCCATGTAACCGTGAAGAGCCTTAGTTCGGTGACAGAAGAGCGAATGTTGGAGTATGTCAATGAAGTATCTAATTTCAACACCACTCACAACTGATCACAGTTCCATAAGCTTTCCAAACAGCCGCTTTCAGAAGGAACCTACTCGATTTTCGCTCACGAGCGAATGTAGTTGAACGTGTGCATATAGTATATCAGTCACGCCTAATCTGAGGTCAATGTTGCAGTTGTCAAGTGTGTCATGTAAAGGTAGCCGGAGTTCCAGTCTCGGCCCTGGCGAAGCACTCCATTACTGACAAGCTCCATCAAGAGAAAAACTGGAGTGTGATGCCTCTTTTCGAATGGGGCTGACTGAAAGGTCTATAGGGATGCAACAGCTGCGACCAGTTGTGAGTAACGCTTAACTTGTATCAACCTCCCACCTGTTACTTAGCCGTAATATAGTATATATCAGAACCCATGATGCGTACACCTTATGAAGAAACAAGCAACTTCCAAATCAAGTTGCCATTCTAAAAAGGAAGATTGAAGCATCTGTGAAAGACACCCAGTGGATTTGTTAAGAAGAGTCCGAACCTTCATATGGTTTGAGCTCTTGTCTGCCGCCATGGCCTTTTTCCCTAAACTGGCTTCGATCCTCATATTTCAAACTGATTTAGAAATCTCATAGCTACGCGTCGGTTGTGATGGGGTAGGTGACTCTCCTAGAAAGTATCTCTCGGATGTTCTTTTCTAGTTTGTAGGATCATAAATGGTAAATCAACATTGATGGGCTTGACATGTGCCAATGGACTTGGTGGAGCTAGTCAATTGAGCGGAACAGCTCGATACTAACGATAATACAACTGATCGGGTTCTTTCGAATCGGTCACTGTTCGATACGCTTACTGATGGTTAGTGGAAATCACGAGGCGATTAGGCAATGACGTGGCCGTGAGCGGTGAGCGATCCGCCAAGCAGTCGTGGGTGCTACATACCAGCATCGGGAGTACTCAACCGTTTACCTCCTTGGTTCGAAACCTTATACGACCTGTCAGTGTTTTGTTGTGGATGACGTGTTTGCACTCAAGCTTGTTGATTCCTGTATGTTTCTACTGCTTCTTCTCTGCTTCACATTTCTTGTATCTTTTGTTAGTTAATTGTCATTTCGTGTATCACTGTGACGGTAACCGGTAGCTTGAGACATACTACTCGAGTGTGGCTACAGATGACTGTTGCTGGAGGGCTGTAATTGACTGTGTATGCACGCGCCTCTCGGTTGCCAGCATTTTGCTTGTACGTATTTTCGATGAAAGAAAGATCGTTTTACTGTATCAAAATAGAGAACCGGGATGTATTGATCTCGAAGTACGACCATTTTACATTAGTGTTAGTAGGGCCCGTGTGCCCGCATTGACATTCGTTTTCTCGAGGCGTGCATCTGGTCGACTGTTGCCAACTTGGGAATAGGTAAACATGGTTTAAGTTGTGTGGCGGTTGAACTGGGAGTGCTTATTCGAAAGATGTTGCTTTCACTACTATTAAGCTGCCTCTATTTGTACAGTGAAATTACAGATGGTTAGGTTAAAGGGGGTGACTGGATGTTTTATCACCTTAATAAATGCTTGCACGAAACGCATGTGCACTTTTAACCGGTTGTGGTTTATCTTACTGAGTTTCCCTTCCCCCTCTCTCAGTCGAACTCTCTCAATCGTTTCGGCCAAACGGTACAGAACAAACTTCTCCCTGAGACCTATGGCTACGTGAGTGGCGGTCATCCTGAAAGTATACCAACATTGACGTGGGAATCCCTGAAAGAATTCCATCGGCTCTGCTACCATCCAAGTAACGCGTGGTGAGTGTCCAGCGTGAAGGTCCGTGTGCATTTCTGTATATTCCGTTGTCAAATCCACAGCTGAAACGATTCCTACAGCGAGTCTTATTCCAGTTAGTTTGGTAGTTGCGACGAAAATCCAGGTGTCCAGTATCGTCAAGCTGGGGGTAAGGTGCGTTCTGCCCGTACCTAAACTATTGTTACTCAGCATACCCTTTAGATAATACACACAGAATCATCGCAACGGTTTTGTGCCTGACCAGAAGGTGCTGTGGTTCGGGCCGCCGCTCACCGCAACAATGACGTGGAATATCCCAAAAGAAAACTGTACTTAACCGTAGAAAATGAATGAAAGAAGACTAAACGGAAGAACTGGAGATGGTATGAACGCAGGTACGCTACCGAGTGCGGCACACCGCCATCTCGGATGGCGTTTCTAGCCAGCTGTTTAGGTGATCACGAGCATTCCAGCCAGATAGGGAATACCTGCCCACTTCACTCAGTGGAGCAGCCAGGGTCTTTGGTCTTCGTATTTCGTGTCCACGCCTTTGCTTAACCATCGCACGGTTTTACCCAACTGCTAGTGGCCTCAGTATATAATGACCGACACGGTTAACGCTCAGCTGGTATGCGAGGAACGTGACCCAACCATCGCAGGCTGTGCAGTGTGATTGGGTGGCCAGTTGGTCGCGCATTTCCAGTGTTCCGAAATACGCGCCGGTGAACGGCCGCATTGTCCACGCGATTATCGTACCTGGTGTGGGCTAATTGGTGGAGACAACGACGGTCAAATACATATATAGTCGTCAAGAACATTCCTGAACAATGAAACGAAGGAACGCACACAAGTATTATACTTTTCCTTTCAAGGACAACCGAACGTCTTCCCGGCACCACAGATGACGCAGGTTGACAAAGACAACTCGTGCCTTTGCTATCCTCATTGATATCTCATCAGCAATATTACATGTTGGGGTGATAGTGCTATCCAAATGTGAATGTGTCAACAATCGCAGGCGGATTGCCTTCAGTAAAGAAGGTAAGAGTGGGAATACCTCAGTCTTGAAGAAGCACTTTGCACTTGGAAGATGCTAAGCGTGTTCCATTCACAGTGTTCGGCATAGACTAGATGTCAGCGACAGAGAGGCTAAACAAAGCAATATCAACAACGACATCAAGTCAGGATCAACGGCATACAAAACCAGCTCGACGGCCAGTACAACCTCGGACCAGGGATAAATGCCTTCTGCTACCCCAGATGGAAAGGCTCGTTCCATCTCTTTTGCCCGTCCAATCAAATGGTGCTCACGGTATTTGCGCAAACTTTTGTTCAGCTTACGTTTAACTTCTCGACGGTCGCGATCATATTCAGAGCCAGTTGGGATCGAGCGATGCTTGCTCAGATGGTTTTTCGAAGTGACAGAAATTCGATTTGGTCGCGACTGCGTAGATCATACGGGACATGCCTGTCCATAGCAAGTTGTCATGGCTGCTGCGATTTGTCTCCAACGTTCGTTAGGTTCTCTTGTCTGACTTGAAATGGACGAATTGTTCAACACTGCTTCTTGGTAAACGCTCTTTGCATACTGCTAGCTCAAGTGCACGTCAAGTATTTTACACTTACGAGCGTATGTCCTATGGACAAATGACAAAACAAAATTGGCACGCACAACAGCATGATCCGGGTCCAGATGGGTGCTCAAAAATGTAGAGCGGTTTTTAACAAAGTGATGCCACTTGTAATTGACTGTTATATCATTGGGTCGTGTCCGTGGCTGAGAAGCACAACAAAGTCTCCATGAAACACAATGTCTCTTCATACAGTGCAATGCGGTGCTCGAAATGTAGAGGTCGTAAGGTGCGCACAACCTCACTAGTCTTTCGCCATTGTCGGTGCATTGTGCCCGGACATCAACTACACCTCCTAGCCGCTTCTCGATTGAAAGAGAATCAAGCTGAGTATTAAAATCGCCCACCAGTATGGTGGTGTCATAATGTATAGTCTGATTCAAAAGGTCAATGGGAGCATCATAGAACGCATCTTTGATAGCATCCGAACAGCTATCCGTTGGAGCATATACCGATATAATGAATATGCTGCACTTTTCTGATTTGCGTTGACAGCCTTAAGCCGTTGTATTGCGTTTGATAGCGCACAAGCGACTGCTCACTAGAATGCAGTTGAGCAAACATTGTATCACTCTGGAACTCAGTTCTCACCCTAGCTTCACCACGAGCTTCAGCTTCGGCGCCACCACAGACTCTGGTAATGAGACGCTTGAATCGACGGTTATTTAGAGGTGAGCTCAAATGATTATCGGTGCTAGACTCATGGACTCGCATCTCCAGCACACCGCATACATCAGGTTCCAGAGCTTGCAGCGTGCCCACTAAACCAGCTTGCTGACCAACTTCTCGGAGAGTTCGGACATTGAAGGCGCCAATGTTTGCCAGTTGTCTTGGCTTTAGAAAACAGTTATCACCCGAGGTACAAAGGAGGCGGAAAAAATGAGGGGCAACGTGGTCGCAGAAAGTCGTGGTAGATAAATAATGTTACTGCCAGGAGAGCCATAACTTCCGATACTTCTCAGTCGTTTATATATATATATATATATATATAGTATTTAAACGGAACACAATTACTAATGAACGACTTATTGTGACGTTCCAAATACACACTAGGATCTGTTATCAAACAGACTTATCGGAATGAGATCGTTCTGCTACCCACCGTGTTCACCTATCGGTCTATCTTTGCTCATTTATCGTCTCAGCGTCAACGATGCTGACGAATTCTGCAATTAGAGAGCTCCCAGTACAAGCCGTTCCCCTTTCAGTTTTGCCGGCGCTACCACTTTCGCATGACCCATGTTGATCTCGTGACCTGCGTCTGCGCCGTGGTGCCGTGGTTGTGACCTTGAGTCAGTTCTTCGCATCGCTAGTTTGTGTTCACGCACACGTGTGTGCAGCTGTCTACTTGCCTCTTCATCATACTGTTGGTCACACGCGAGATATGGAATCGTGTAGACCACAATCAGATTGCTCCTGTGGCGCTCACCAAATCTGAACGGAGTGTTGAGTTTGGTTTGTGTGATATTTGGATGTCTAGTGGTAAAATCATCTTTGCGCTGCCTCAGATGTGCCATGAATGCATGGCATTCTTATTCGTGTCTTGTGTTCTGCATATTCAGTTCTTGTGGACCCATTGGAAGTGAACAGTTTGAACCGGTTTTCTCGTTCTTGTTTTCTAAATTCACATGAGCTACAACACGTGTCTGTACGTCGGAACAACGTTCGCAAACAGCTTTTATGATGACAAGCTGGATGGTTACTGCCAAACTTAAGAATGATGCCGTTTTTGTTCTTGGTTTACGATAGACAGTGGTTGCAAGTTTGTCATCAGGTCTCATAACCGATACATCGACGAACGCTATGCGTGAACTTCCCCACCCCTCATGTTAGGGTTATTCCAATTATTGTGCTATTCATGCAGCCGTGGAACTGAGTCCGAAGTAAGACAACAAATGTATCATCTATACACCGAGGCCAAATTGTAGGTTTGAGCGTCCGAAAGGCTTCAGATTCTAAGTCTGCAAGCAATCTCGATATGAGAGCCCATTTGTGTGCCTCTCTTCTGCAGGTGGACTTGACTATCATGTTTTACGTTCGTCTCCGTGCACAGGTTCACTGACTGAATCAGTTCTTCTGGAGAAAGATTTGTCCTACTGTAGAGACTGTCGTCCTCACTCGTCAGGAGCTTCAAACTTTCTTCTGTCGATTTCTTCGGTACGTTGATGAAAAGCGATGTAACATCGAAGGAAACTAATGCGTCGTCTTCTTACAACTCCAGGCCCCTAATTTATCTCAGGAAATTAGCTAGTCTTTTCGCGTGATGATTGTCGTGAGTTAGATGTGGTTGCAGAACACAAAACAGAAACTTCACTAGTCGATAGTTTGAAGCTGTCCTGAATTTAACGATTGGTTTTAACTGCACTTTATCCTTATAGACCTTTGGTAACCCGTATAGCCGTGACACTGATCCCTAAGAGGTGTAAGGAATTTGGTTTGTTCTTCTGTGAGGGAGTTGTTTTTCTTAAGAACTGTCACCGTTTTGGTTATTCGGGTCATTAAACCTTCTGTAGGTTATCCTTTGACATGTTCATATGTTTCGGAGTCTTCTAGAAGATCGTTTTTACGATCCTGTTTGTTCAATACTGCAATTGTGTTGTCTTCGTCTGTGGATAGGTTGGCGATCTGTTCGTTCTTCCTAAACGTCCTCAGCGCTTTACTTTCATTGGTTGTTAAGGTATTTGTTGACGCTCGGTTGAGTAGCTTTGTCCCAACTGACTGCCGTACTTGGTCATCCAGGCCACTACCTTTCAGTCTTGGTTCAAAAGATACAATGAACTCTGTTGTCGACGCGTTCGCATAATTGAATTTTAGACCTTCTAAGAATGTCAAGCGGCGTTTTAATAGGTTGTGCATAGGTTCAACACCTTATGTTCCTAGTCAAATTGAGGCGCTGGAATTTTTGATTTAGCTGAACCTTTGTTTTTGTTTTATCACGCTCTGTTGAAAGTTGCCTAGACCTTTCGGTCTTGCTGATCCATTTGGAATCAAGTAATTCGGTAGCTGCTTGTTCAGATTTTTCACACTCGTTTCTATATCGTGTCAGATGGCGGTGTGCATCGTTAGAACGTTCACAATATATTTGTTTTTAATAACTTCTGGCGATAATCATCACACATTCTGATCGAGCTGGTGGCTTACATTTAAAGCTTTCATGTAACCTTCTGACGAATACATTTATGTAAGAATAGGTGTTTACGAACCGAGCATAGTTTTCTCACTTCCTCACGCATTTGTGCGCATAGCATCCGAACATTTGATTTATCAGTGAGATATGTGAAGTCCAGGTAGTATTTATATACATATACATATATATATATATAGTTCATTTTCTGTTTGAACTAAATCTTCAGTGATTGTAAAGAACGTGGATTTCAGATTCATATGATGGTTTGCGTGCTATTAGTTCCATATTCCTCATGCTTTTCAGCTTTTATACCTATGGAGATGTGGGCCTGGAATGGTGTTTGGAGTTTCTGGAAAACGAGTATCTGCAACACTATGATGCGTTGGAATTGAATAATCATATTCCATTAGAACCTGTCTGGGAAGCTCCTGTAAGAAAGTGCGCCCTATGTTGCATATTTTATTGAAAACGATTTCAGTCTTTTTGTGTGCTTTGCCCTCATTAGTTGCTCATTGACCATAGAGCATAACTCCTAGTTCCATTCGACAGGCCTCATTCTGCAGATTGATCTGGATTTAGTGGCTCACAGCCTGTTAATTTTCAGTTGTCGGAAGTAGGTGAAATGAGGTTTTCTGGTTTTGAGCTTTTTTGCCATCAAGTTGGCAGGTTTGTATCACCTTGCACAATATACACTACCTGTATTCAAACCGCATATCAGGTCCCAGTTGTCCCACGTTTTGCCTTACACTGTTGGTAATTCTTTGAGACTAACACCGCATATTTCTTAATATCGCCACGTGACATTTATAACGTACTGTTACCTATTAGCAATAGTGAGTCGTATGGAGGACACTGAACGTGTAAAAGTGTGAAGGAACGAAACAGATAAATGAAGATAAATGAGAGTTTTGTGTTATATTTTACGTTTAATCTGAAGCGTACAGTTCTATGATGCCATTTCTGTCTTCGATTGGTTCGCACAAACGTCCAGTGCGTTGTCTCCTGTTCTGTTCACCCCAACGATTGTGCTGTTTAAATAGTCCAATCGATGAGAGTGCGAATTATAAGGTGGATCTACTTCAGACTCATTCATCTCAAGTGTGTTTGTTGCCTGAAATCTAGCTCAGGTATACTGACCCCGAGCATTAACCGGAGCAAACTTGAACAACCAAAAATAGAATTGAATATCGTCTAGCTCTTTAGACTTCTACACTTTGTGGCGCACTAAGTTTATTCTTTGGATCTGGTTGTTTTACTCTGCTGTTATCAATTAGTTGCTCGGCTTTTTCCGACACATCCTTTGCCAGGCTATAGAGGTCATAAGTATGCGTAAATCCAGAAGAAAATTTATATCTGTTCAACCAATAACTACTCAAGGTAGCCACAATTAGTGTAATGTTTGCTGTTTTTCAGTCAAAGCAGAATCGCGGTACAGGTGTTGGCAGTATTTCCCAAATGTCACCTGACTTTAAGTTGGTTTGCTCACTTTAGTTCTAGATTTGCTGATACGCTGAACCTTGTTTCACGTAGTTTGGTAGTTGCGCGGGAGATCGAAACATTCACCGCCTTCATTACCAAGATGAGGTTTGCTACGATTTGCTTAGAGCTAACTAAATTTTATCTAACCCGGTTTTATGGAAACTCAGTCTCTCTGATCTTCGTGGTACTTGCCTGTACCATCCCTTACCAAATCGCCGTCACTGTTTTTTGTGTGTGCTGTTCCGTGTGATCATCATCATAATCACAACGGCCTTAAGGCTAACCAGGAGATACCGTGGTTCCGGCAGCCGCTCACCTCAATAAGATATATATCTAACTGATTCCGTGTTTTATATTGTTTTGCCGTTAATCGCATCAGACAATTGAAGTACGATTGTCAACAATGTTGATAAACACCCAGTTGACAAACGACTTTATGGTTTTGCTATTATCATGCCAAAAACAAACTTTCAAAACATCACCGCCTGTTTGAGTACACTGCGAACCGTATTACTGCCTATAGATTAGGCTTCACAACTTCGCCAGCATATGGACCACATTGCGTTAGTGTTCTCAGGCTGTCACTGAATTTTTCGAGTGTACTTCGTGTTCTTCGAAGGTAACCATAGGAGGGCTACCTAAAGTGCGCTTCCCCTAAACGAAATATTCCGTTGAATTGCCGTGCAGTATCCTCCATGAGGCAGTGATCTTTAATCGGTATCATCGTTTAAATTTTAACTTGAATGACTACAGCACTTTCATATGCTCATTTATACGCTTAGTAGATTATTGCTATAGTCTGTTGTGCTGATTCGTTGAGGACCCAGACTTTCCGAGTTGCCTATCCATCGAGGAACCATGTTCTCTCATTAATTTCGTTTCCCTGACCAGCGTACAGTTGAACTCACATGTGAGCCAGATCCAATGAGCCCAGATCCAGATCGACAGTGCATCATCTCGTTGAGCTATCGCCTGGAGGAGTAAGTCTTCGGGATCATTTGTGTTCGATTCGTTCTACTTTTAGATGAATGTTTCTGACCAGCGTTACCAGTAGATCTGTTTTAATGTCAGTTTGTCATGTGAGGTGATCTAGGTTTCGCACAAACCGTAGATGTACCTCCAATGTGAACCACTGCCAAACATTATGGTCTTGGACGTCAGCGCATCCCTCGACTTTGTTGACAGGGCTGTCTTCCTTGGTTGCTTATTGAATAGTAGGCTACTTCATAGGTGGGTGTATCGGTGTGAGAGTTACTTATAAGTGAAAGATAATGATGGCAATAGAAAACACGTATATATAACACGTTACTTGCAGTGTAACACAAACGAATAATAAGCTAGATAACAGAGTGTTTGAATTTATCAAAATCCGGCTAACACTGCAGAAATGTTTGTTGCAGATCACTTTTTGAGCACATGGAGACTTGCGGGTGTGTCTCAGAGATGGGTTGATGTGAGCTTAGTCTCTAACTTGTAATTCCGTTACTGTGTGAGCCTGTACAGGCCTCGGAGACCACATCCTCTCGACGCGACCGTGCACCGCGTAGTTCGTGTCCACTCGTCCGGGCGCGACGATATTGTGTCCATGTCTTTCAAACCTCTAATTCTTTCAACGTATGAAGGCCTGGTGGCTTTTGGTTTGACCGTTATCATGACCAATGACAGTTCCATACCGTGAGTGGGATAATGTGCGCGTGTGTATGGAGGGGTAAGGGTGAGAGGTAAGATTGTACAGGCACTTGCGGTGTCGGAATGATTGGGATTACCAACCTTGTCAATTGCACCATGAATGAACAGGTTTGTGTATCGAGGTCACTTTAAATTTCAGAGTGTAGGGTAAAAAGGTCACGAGACGTCGAACCACGTTGAGGTAGCAAATACGACGTGTTAGCGCGCACGAACAGAATGTGTCAGTTATATGTGCTGTCAAAGTGACACCTCCAGGCGTTCGCTTTAAAAACGTTATCCTCTCAGAATCTCAGGTGTACAGTGCTTTTTTATAGTCCCCTCTCGTGCCTGTCGATGGCCCACCTATGACAATGGAGAAAGGGCGTGTTTGGAGTGTCCCAAAGTGCGTTTGTGTTATTTCCCAAGTTGAAATATTTTTCAAGATTGCAGGTAACTACCGAACTGCACTATTTTAAAGGCTTATGATAGACCGTCGCCACTCCTTGCAGAAAAACTGTCCTATCTCCCAATCTTCTTTTATTGTAAGTCCCTATTCTTGTGACCCACTCTGATCAGTGAAATGATTACTTGTCTCGTAACCGGGACAGACGGGCTGGATTTGATCTTTTCTGGTGATCACGCATTTGCATGCGCGCTGCTCCCTCTCGACTTCTCAATTGTGTTGAATACCACTTTGCTAGCCTGTACACCGCTAGGTTCTTTACGTATATCAGAACCACTTTTAGTGAATCTTACCTCAAGAACTTCTGCGAATTATCGAGCTTCTTGGAATACTGTTTCTCCTGGATGGTAGGTTATGTTCTCCGTTTTTATTCCACCACTGCGGTTGAACGACAATCCGGAAATCCCACTTCCCCGGCAAAATTTGGACCCAGAGGGACAAACCTTTTTAATCTTCTTGATACCGAAGCTTCTTTAATAACCACTTTCACCGCCTTGGACAAACGTTCGAGTTTTTTTAATGTACATGCTTGTTGCTCGCTGCTAGTTTCTGTTGCTCAAACGAGCTCTGGGAGGAGAGTTGTTCTCTTGCATCCGCATTACCACCAATTGGCCCACTTACTGTTCATTTTGTTCTTGCTATTACAATAAGATCAATCTCATAACATTTGATCCATGTGATTTGCATGTGAAATATTTGTTCCGTTTACTTCTTCGATCATCTTACATCTTTGGAAGTTATTCGAGTTATCCTACACATACTGTAGGTTTTACTGTGGTGAAACTGCTTTTGAATAACAGTGCGCAAAAAGATCTTGTGGTATACATCCTTCGTACCAACATTAACCTGCTTACTGATNGAGCTCTAACAAGAGCGAGACTCGAGTCTTTTCTTTTCGAAAGAGGCTGGCTGCAAGATCCATCTGAAATGCGAAGACTGCGATCAAATGTGGGTGATGTTCAACTTGAAAATTAACCTGCTTCTTGGCCGCAGCGGTTGCTCTGTGCAACAGCCACATATTAGTTGCTTCATTCATTCTGGAGACCGTTATGCTGTTATTCCAAAAACGTCTCCTTGATAACGGTGAAAGATTTCTCAGAGCGCAGCACCTTATATTGATAACACTCACCGTTCTGCCGTTTGCTGTTCCGCACTCGAAACGGGTATTGCCTGCTTTGAGGTGAACCCTCTCAGCTATCAGGTGTGACTGGTTATCTGTGCAGAGTAGGCACTTTCTTTAATGGTCATTTTAAATGGGACTGTTGCATTCTTTTGTGTAACAATCCCCGAAGGCTGAACAAACAACTCGTGGTTGGAAAATTTCCACTGCTGACATCCAATTATTTGATTGACAACCTTTTTGGCTTAAGATATTCACGGTGTATACTTTCACCTACCACTGACCAATTACCCTGAATCTCCGATCGCTTTTTACAGCATGACGTATCATAACAGCTGAAAGTTATGTTTCCAGGCATGGATACCGTTCCTTCTGCTTGGCAGAATTTTAGGATCTGCTGTCGTAGACTTGCATAAACGCATTGTTTACGTGGACAGAGTACGTTCACTTTGTCCTAGTGGATCGTAGTACGGACCTGTATGCTGTTCCCCGCCGTCTTTTTCACATTTAACATCCAACCAGTGCCACTTCGCGATAACTGACAGGATTTATCCTTAATATTATATTATCGTCTAGTATTTATCCGTACGCAAAGAACATTCGGGCAATCGTTGAATGTTCCAACCCGTTGTCTTTTGAACTCGTCAACTACTTCACTTGATTATGTTCGTATCACATTTTGCTTTTATAAACTTCCCTACGGATGTTGTTTACATGACTTGTTAAGGAATTTGCTCGGGATCTTTCATAGGAAGCTACATTCATTATTCCAACGCGAGCGACTTTTGCGTCATCAGTTGCGGTTTTACCGTCAAAAACTCTCAAACGTTCTTATCACCTTATACCTCAGATGTTTAGCTTAGTGTTTTTTTGCCATAGTTACTTAACGGACGTGAAAGAGTAGTAGCATTCGGCTACGTACTCGTTATTCCTCAGAAATATTCTACTGATTCTTATCTGTTTGGTTAATTGAAAAATGGCACGTTTGTTTATTTGAGGGCGTCTTTTCGTTTCACTGACTTCATTCTTCACACTCCTCAATGGATTTTCTTCGGCTGGCCAATCTGTGTTGAAAAACAATTTCGTACGCCGTGCCCTAAAGTCTCACTTATATTGCGTACAGATTAAGGGAATTCCATTATCATCCGATTAGAGCCACGCGATGGGAATATTACCGGTGTCCTGATTTTAACTGTGGTCGTTACCAGGAATTGTTTAGCATATTTGGATGAGTGCAGAACCAATACGGTTAAACAAATACGTAATGTGGGCATTGGTTGAAGTGCCCATAGACCTCACGAAACCCTTATCCAGAGCTTCATTACACACGTAAACTATGGTCTTGTTACTACGTGTTTCTATAGCAACTAGCCTTTGCCCCTGTTGTATTGAGAAAGAATTTTATTTGTCACCATGAAATGTCAAAAATTTCTGTTCATGAGGTTTGGTCTGTTTGGTCATATTGTTACGAATAGTGGACCGCAGTTTCTCAGTCACTACTTTGCAAAGTTCTCCGAACAAATGACATAAGGATTATCCCATATTATCTATTCGTGTACAGATTAGTCAAACGTTTTCATCACTCCTAGAGCATACATACACTCTGGCGTGAAAGCACTCAGTGGGAGGATGCCTGTTGGTCAAGTGTTTCTAGAACCATATCAAATCTAGTGAATTAGGAAACCTCATAAGGGTCAATACTCGGAATGCAAAACGTACAAAGTTAAACGCAACCATTGCGTTCAAGGAGTCATACGGTTTTGCTGTTACCCACGCAAAATGCTCGCTAGTCAAAGTGTCACCGTTCAACTGAGTCGTATAGATCAAGCATGTACATGAGGGCTTGAAAACGTCAAACACTAAGAGATGATCAGTTTATTCCGGGCACTTGCCGATTGTTGGACGGCTGTGAAAGCATATTCTGGAAGGTTTCACGCCACCCTTGAAAAAGTCACGCCTCCGGTAAGCCGCTTACCTTATGTGCCTGTTTACAACAAGCCCCATCAGTTAAGTAGGATAAATCGACCAGCAAATCGATACAATTCTTTGCTTTGCTGTGCGAGGAGGATGAAGTTATGACTTGATATTCACGTGACTCACTTTGGTTAATACCCATCGAGCAGTGCATTGATTACACGTCTGGCAACTGGAACACCTAGGCTGGGTTTGACGTTTTATGTCACATCTGCGGATACGATGGCTGTTTCCATATTGGCCTTATTTTTTCTAACTGTAGATGTAGCGCTTCAGCTTTCCAGTGGATGTCATGCGCAAAATTCTCGATGGCTTTGCCAACGTTAATGTAAAACCTTTCCTAGAAAGCTCAGTCGTGGACCTAGGTCATTTTGTTCATGTTGTCTCGTTTGGGGACAACATACGGACGACCCAGCACGCTTTAGACTGATGGTTAGGGTTTCATAATATGATGCGCGTGTCGTATTGCCGAAAGCAGACTGCTTATTCAGGAGTAATTGAGTAGGCGCTTTTCTGTGGTTGGTAACATTCTAGATTTAGTGGAAATTTTTGTTTACCGTGAATGCCGTATCACAATTGGCGGTGTTGTTGAAGTAGAGATCTCCTATAGTATGGTGTGTGGTATAAACTCATTGGGTAAGCATATCTGACGAGTGGCGACAACCACGAAACCGGTTGTGTGCTTTCGGCAAGTTTTGACCACTGGACACACCACGTTTGCTCTATACCTTACGAAAAAAGATCTTACGTATTGTTGTAACTCGGTTACTGTTTACCATTTGGCCTCAACCTTGATACTGGCGCGAAGTCAACCTCAGTTTGTAGACTATGGGGTATGACTACTATTTCACGTGGTATTTCTCCACTATAACGAATCCCATCACTCAGCGCTAATAGTGTTAGTACTTAACACCAGGTCTTCTTTGTGTTCTCTTTTCCTTTCTCAGCTGGGGTTCCCCGAATGCCTAATACTGCTGATTAGAACTGACTTAGCGATAATCGATGCGGCGTCTGTGCGCGACTTCCACTCCGTACTTTTTTGTGATTAGTGCCGTAGATTTCATTTGACACTTTATACCGCACGGTATTAGCTAAGCAAGTAATTGCTTTAGTGTCTGTGGTTGCTCACGTTCTTAGCCGATCATTGTCAGTGTGGATACTTCATCCGCATACTCCAACCGTTATCGGTGTATTCAATTTTATGTATTCCCCAATTGAAGTATCCGCAATATCTATGAGAACTTCGTGCTCCGGCTGCTGAGTAAATTGTTACTGGAGGGTGACAACTCCCCTCTTTACCATGGTCTCATCGAATCGGGCTTCGGCCTGGACTGGGCTGGCGGAGTTTGTGGGATGGACCAGGGTGCCCGCACAACCAGCCTTCATGTCGGGGTACAGGGTGTGCGATCCGCGGAGCTGACTCAGTTCAGTCAGCTCACACGGGATATACTTACTCGAGTAGTCCGGTAAGTCTACAGAACAACGTACATTTTATCAGTGGGTTGCATTGTTACGGATATCTCTGTGTAAATTAAAATCGTACATCATGACGGTGTTTGGTACCTTCGCGTGGTTATTCCTAACTAGGCAGGGTTGAGTCCTCATACTTTAACTTTGGTAACCGTTGCTATTATTACCGAGCTGGCTAAATCCTCAGCCACGTGTGTATTTTTCTATCTGTATAAACTACGCAACCTGTATTCTATCACATTACTTGTGTTCAAGATGTGGGATGGAAGTATTTAGATGCTCCTGAGCAGTCAATAAGGGTGTGGCGGTTTGTGTACTCTTTGTAAAGGAAACATTATCCGTCATCTCCCCGCAATAACTGTTCAAGTTTTTGGCGTGAACGTACAACAACAAATATCTGGAGCAGAGAAATCGATATTGTCAATTTCAGACTCGTCCGTGGTTAGCATACGAATGGACATGGATATTAGCAGATGGGACGCCTCTTTCCACCTGAAGATTTACCACACTACTTGCAAAATGTAAGTAGACGCAAATGTATGTCATTCCGCCTGCCCGGTTGGTTTGATCGCAATGAACGGGAGGCACACCTGATTGAAGTCAAACGTGCAAACTCTTTCCCCTACAAAGGTATAAGAGATTTTTGTTTGGATGGTACCGTTTGTAACGCTGAGGTCAATTCATCAAGCCCATCGAAATGGCAAATAGCTGGCTTATTCTAATCAGTTGCCTGCGTAAATATGCAGTTATGCAGGTTTAGCGCATAGCACCTAAACAACGAACGAACGAACAACACATATATACATAATAAGGTGGGATAAATTATTTCAATCTTACAACAGCAGAATCGGTTGCGTCGACACCTTGCGCAGGCTAGGAGCTGATACGTGACAAGTGAGTGTTTCGGAAACACCAACACCTTAGGATTGTGATCGCATACTAAAGCTGTCAATGAAGCAATCGGTTGGTTACATGATCTGTTGTGATTAGGTGTTTCGTGATCGAATTTGTCAGGTCTCTCTTCGGATGTTGAGATGCCGACAAGCACCGCATCACAGCGTGCGCCAGCCACTTGGAGGCATACTCTGTTTTTCCATGTCACAAGTTTCGATCCCCTATGTCAATGCCTGCACTGCTGGAATTGTGGAAGAATCAGCAGATGTTTTGAGAGGTGGAGTCCTCCGTGGAACAACAGTCAAAGCAATGGCAGCTAATTCTTCAGGAGAACACTAACGAACGTTCTTTCGCAGCGATTACTAGCGGATTTAACCGTTCGCTTTACATCTTTGTCATTACGGTGTCTTCCAATAGTTATCGCGTATATCGTGTTACTGCTGTTGTTGAATGTCGAGCTTATGTATGTTTGAGGGCATCTGGGCGTTGCACACTGCTGGGTGACGGAATACCCATTTGGACCCGTGTGATGTTATCATGTCATTAAACTTACACAAAATAGCTTAAAGTGATCAATATCCTATTTGGCTCCATCTAGCATGTTACAAGGAACGCGATTACCGTTGTTTCACGTGTCATCGTCACGTTATTGTTATGCTCGCAATGGAAACTGTGCAATACTTGCTAATAACCGTGACATATCCCAATGTCGGCTCTAAGCCACAAATCGTCGTTTTTATCTGGCGGTTGCTGTTTTTAGCATACGGCCATAGTTTCACTCACCTTTGATTATGTTTACCCTGTAGCCCGTGTTCGTAGCCAATTTCTCTTCTGCGTTAGCCGTCGGATCTGACATTCCTTCATCGATCCTTACCTTAGTCTGTGATTTGACTCACACACCCTCACCGCTTCTGCTGCTCTTATGTCTAGTCAGCTGTTGCCATCACCGTCCAGTGCCAAGTAGGCCAGATAGATTTACCGAGTAGGAGAACATATTACAATTTTATCCACCATCCTCTTTTATAGATGCTCCTGTGCTTTGATTTCTGTTTGCGCGACACGGAGTTAATGTAGTGCTTGTACGCTTTCATTCCGTCTCACTTCGAATCACCGCGAACGGTAACTCACGTTTACGAAAAGTCTATGAAAGGTTTGCTGTAAACGACAAAACGCTTTAGTGTAATCGATGCCACAGCGTTATCCTTAGAAAGTTGAGTGACGCGTAGACACATCAGATGCCAAAAGTCGAAACAAGTTGAGTCGGTTACTACGCGTCACCATATTCTAAAAGTAACGTTGTGATACAGATTGCACCTAATCGTTTCATCGCTCATACTACTCAATAACTCACGTTCACAAGCAGTATAACAACAGCGAGCATCAAGTGGGCTACTCAGAACCGAGGAAACAGACAGCACGGTACCCTCGGTTAGGGTTAACAAGCGAATGCTAAGCCGATAAGCAAACATATAGAGACAGTGCACGTATGTGGTTTAAATACTTGCCAACTAGCCAATAAAAAACAACGTATTTGAATGAGGGCGCGTGAGAACAGGCCGGTGTGTAGAGTAATGTACATATTTTCGTGGCCTCACATGTCACTACTGAATGCGCAGTAAATGGTGCTTCCGATTGAGTGGTCGACAAGGAATTTATTATGGCTACACAGCGTTGCCAAGGGAGGTGAGGAGAGAAGTCATGCTGTTAGGACAAAGCACAAGGCTCTGAACGGTCAAGAGAATTTTTCGTCCACGTACGTGAGCCCGTAACACACTTTTCCGATGAGACCCAAGAGATAGGGAAGACATTTTCATCAAGAAATTGCCGAACGCCGTTCTCTGATTCGTGGTTGCACTGGCTGTCGCTAATGTATTAGTGATAGTATACGTGAAAATGGTGGCTCACGTATGTTTTACTTGTTGCGACAATTTGGCAGATGTGCTGGACACTTCGAGGAACAGTTCAGTTCGCCTGAACGAGCTGATTCAGCTGTGGGTGACGGAGACTGTGTAGTTAGTTGTCCTGACCTTTTCTGCTACCTTGGCGTGGTGGTCAGGCTTGCGTGCTGTTTTGATCCGGAGGGCTGTGCTGACTGGGACTTCGGGCCTTGCAGGTTCAACCTTGTCAGATTGGCCAAAGGGGAGCATCCAGACAAAAAGCAGATGCGTTTGTTGTGCGTGGTGACTGTGTGTTGTGGCTTCGTTGGGCAAGGTGCTTGTTTTTGCCTGGATTGACTATGTCTGTCTGCTAGGATCGTGTGTACAATGTTACTGTTCCTGTGAGTTGGTGCTGGATTTGTTTTGATATGGCTGTCGATCCTCTCCTTGGTGGTTGATGCTGTCATGTCTGCATGTGTGTGTGTGTGAGTCATCTGCTGCCTTGCGGTACAGGCTTTTAAGTCAAAGGCTTTGGTTGGGGGCCCTAATCGCTCTCCTGCACAGGTCTGGGCGTCCTG